>JAJEKV010000001.1:20108111-20230025 GCA_021234155.1 Isoetes taiwanensis | reverse complement strand
TTGTTGGCTGGTTCGGTTTGTCTGATTCCGATGTTGTTATGATGTCTGACGTTAAGATATCCGTACGTTTGGGAAGAGCAGTCTGGGATGATGTAAAGGCCGGGGATAAATCCCACACATACTTTTTTCCCTATAGGGATGAATTTAGAACCTTTTCTTGGAAGATTAAGATATGCATGTATGTATTATGTAACAATCAACATCACGTTTCATTGGAGCATGTAAAGTTTGAGCTTACTTTACTTTTGGTGACCTTAATTTTGTTGGTAGAATTAGTTGTTTTTGATCATTGAGTGATTTTGGAATATGGAAGTAAAGGCTTTTCTTACACTATACATTCTTGAATGAAAGATACAAGTTGAATTTTGAGACAACTATCAAATTTTGATGCAAAAAGCATTTAGTGGATTACCAAAGTAATGTGGAATTGTAGCCTTGATTGAACTTGGTTCATAAGATCATTACATTGTTCAAGTTTGGTAATTTGGGATAATATTTAAGTTTGTGAAGATCTTTCCAGCATTTGGTCCGGTTCAATTGTGTCTCACCTAGCTAATAAAAGATTTACGCCTGGCTTTCAGTTTGCTTGTACTTTTTTACTTTTAGTACCTTTCTTAAAGGCCTTAATCTTGGCCATCGGATTTACCACGTACGGGGCTCCCACGATGGGCATCCCCATTTATAGGTGATCTCCCTTAGTAGGTTGCTAGTCAAATCACAATAAATGATATCACATATCACCTTTCTAAAATATGATATATAAAGAACAATCAAAAAAATTCTTTCCTTAAACTTATAGTGGACTACTTAGTAGATTCAGAATTACAAAATGGTATCTCAGATGTCTACAATCTAAGAAATATTGTTTGTTGGGCAAAATTTCTGCAGTGGACCTGAGCGATGAAACAAGTAAATATAGCATCTCATGTTTTATAGTCGATTAGCGGCATGCAAACTCTAGAGAACATGGATAAGGATGGAAAATTTAGAAAGAAATCATGAATCTGAACATAATGAATAGAAATAGAATAGGATAGAAACGGAAAATTTTCATTAACCAACTCTTCAAGTTTATATAAATCTGAGAAGAGCGAAGAAGCGGGAATAAATAGCGACAATGAAGCCCTAACTCCCAGGTTCACATTCTTGTGGTTCCATTCCCCAAATCGAGGGGGCTCTGAGATGCTATGATGCATCTCTGCCAAATATCTTGCCAAATACGGGCATCATTTGTTGCAGCAGTGAAAGCATCCATCATAATATGAAGACATATGGTCTCCAAATCAGGCTTGACATACGCCTCCATCCTCTTGCATTCCAGCCCGGCCCTCTTCCTGGGATGCGGTCATCGTGTTTGGCCAGTTGTGGTCTTGTTTCCAGTGCGATGTGGACCGATGCGTACCGACGTGGGATTAGGTATGAGGGGGTGGTCCCAGGGTCTCCTTGTTCTGCAGGACATTTCATGTCATTACACACAAAATGTGGCTCATCTGAGAGTAGAAGTGTTACTCTACCGGTCCGGTGCGACTTGGAGCTTGGTTGAATATTATGCCCTTTGATCCATGAAAGGATCTTCCATCTAAAACGAATTTTCACTCATGAATTTGTATTTGTTAACTCGGCTTTGTATTTACGGTCCTAAATTTTGTATTTTGGCTTTGTGATTTGGTATTTTGTATTTTAACGGCATATTTTGTATTTGTATTTGTATTTTAATATTTTAATTTTGTATTTTGTATTTTGTTGTTTTGTATTTTGTATTTTTGTATTTTGTATTTGTTTTGGTGCTACAAAATTTGTGTTTATTTTGTATCGTGTATGATCATACCTTCATAGAAATCATACTCAAATAGATGTCAACGGTCGAAAGCATGCAGATTCTATTATTCCATCTGCAACGGACTGAAACTCTTTGATTTTATGAGTAGGTGGTGGTATGTTTGCGGTGGGTCCTCTGTTGTCTTGACCCGGCATGGCGTTGGTAGGTTTGAATGGCTGACCGGTCTTTGTGATGGCTGGATGCGGACTGGTGCATTGCTATACGTATCGTTTGGTGGTTTGGTGGTTTGGGCGTGGGAAACATAATGCGAGTTGGAAGCTTGTGGTGTGCCATTTTTGTGGGCCTCTGATGAATAATCGGGCATGTAAGTTTATAGAATTTTAAAAATGGAACATAAGGAAAACACACTATGGGTTACTTGACCAAAAGATGCGCATCCTTCCATTGGATACATATTAACTAAAAGGCGATTCGTCTATATATTAGAGTAATATCTGAGTGTCTACCTCATGGATTTAACGCACCCCTATATTAGGCTCACGCTTTCAATGTAAGAAAACTTGTTTACAATGAGGAATGCGGGAGGTGGTCCAAGATTAAAGGAGAAACCATCAAGAGTTGGGAAGAGTTTGAAGGAAGCGATTGAATGAGAATTATGGGGAAGAGGGAAAAGCTGAGAAAATGTGAAACTGTGAATGAAAACCAAAGAGAGCATCGAAAAAGAAAAGCGGGTTCCTCTAGCTAATATCACAGTAACTGTGAATTTAGAGAATCTTATTAATGAAAACTATAAAATTTTAGCGACGACTCCTCCTATCTAATATGCATAGTTTGTTCCTTAGACTATTTATTTTTTAACTATTAAAATCTAGTATAAGACATATAATACTGTGTCATATATATATATATATATATATGTCTTATTATTATGTTCCTATTGAAAATTGATATGCATGGGATTTGTTGAGTATTTAAGATATCTTGAGTATTTAGGAATCTTGTGTAGAAAGCCATAATTTTGCTAAGACAACAATTCCTCCTATCTAATATAATGCAGACATATATAATTGATTTTTAGTTTTTCTTCTTTTTTCTCTTTTTCTCTTTTCTAACTTCTTACCGGCCAGAGATCTCCACTAGATATACTCTTCACAGATATGAAAAACAAGTTAACATATATGAATTTGATTCAAAGGTGAAAACCACAGACAGGACTGAACATATCTACTGACATTACCTAGCCACCGCCACACAAGCTTCATTTTTAGGCGATAGTCATGATAATGAGCATAGTTTAGAGTTCCTTAAATCCATAATTCCATATCCATATAAAGTATAAAATCTTAATTCATCATTACGTAAATTTATAATTCCATAATATCAAATTGTAAAATGCAAATAAAGATTGTAAAAGTATAATATGTCGAATAAGAATGTTAAATAAGATCATCTTCTATCTATCTATATCTAATACTAGGATAGTTTGTTAGTAATCCTGTAGCGTTCAATTTTTTAAAGGTATTTTGAATTAGATTGATTACACGGTTTGTTTGGCTCCTTTTGGTTTGCGCGTTGATGCCATAAGCGATTATGTGGCATTTGAACCGAGCTTTGCAACGGGCATAGAGCCCCTTTGTTTTAAAGCTTTGTAACCCGGACCCAGGGAGGCATAAGTTAGGTGTTCCAAAGCGCTATTTCTTTCACGACCTGGTCCGATTTTTTCTCTTCAATAAGGTTTGAGTCGGTTGTTTTAAGCTTTTGTGTTTCTATATATGAAAGATTATAAGATGAATTCATCAGTTAATCTTAACCTGCAGGCTTGAATCTATGTGTGTATTGCTCTCATAAAAATGCTCAAATGCAAGAGAGGATGCAAAAAATGTTTTTTCTAGCTTTAATTGTTTTCCTAGAATGCTTTAATTGGAATTATGCTTAAGAGTACAAGGTAAACTTTACAACATTTACAAATATCTGGCTTCAAGGATTGACACCAAGCAAGGTCATTCCTTGGCTTCTCATTTCTAACTTTCATTATCTACCTTTAAAAGCATTTTTAGGCGTGTTGCAAGCCAATGAATCTTGAGTTTAGTGACTAAGCCTTCCTCCTTGACTATATCAAGTACTTTGCTTTATCAGAAAGGTCTATCTTTATCATCCTCCTCAGGTTGGAAGAGCAATCGGCATACCTTTGGTCAATCTCTTGGTCCTAGATGCGTGACTCGATCTTACGTCTTCTTCTCTTGCAGGTGCTAATGTAGCATTGCTTGGACCTGTACCGTCTTTGAGGTTGATGGAAGGGTGGAAGCCATCGAAATGGTTCTTCAAGCTGTCTTAGAGCTATGTTTTTTACAACAATTTTACGTTAGAGAAAATTTCTCCACCACATCAGATCTTCTTCTAAAAGTACTTAAAACTGAGGAAATTCCATTTTCAATGGCTTTTTAAGGATGTTTCTTGGGGTACTTTTTCTTACGCTTGGACTCCTTAGGATTTTTTGAGGAAGTTGCTTAGCGCGTTACATGAAACAAGTGTTTGGAATATATTTTAAGAGCGTAATCCCTCTGGTGGACTCCAGTCCTTAGTTGTGGTATACTTCTTCCCCATAAAAGCTTTGTCCATCCTTCAAAGTAGAACTTGATGTGATGTTGAAATGTGAGATCATTCAACTTGTTCACAACTTGTTCTCTGTCGAACATTGAGAAAACAAACTCTCTGAAATCAGCGGTCTCTTTAAGAAGCTCAATCTTGGGAATGGGAATGTAAGAATCTTCAATAATTAGAACTAAAGTAGGAAGAAAAAACCTTCTTCCTTCTAAGGCTCCTGGAAAATCTGGCGAACATTTGGTCAATCGATCATGAGTGTGGCCTACAAGTAAGAAACTAAGCTTCACTTTCTAAAGATCCCTAGCTCCACTAACATGGCACGATGTGAACCAAAAGAGTGTTTGATTCTTGTTCTCCCTTGTAGTATTCTCAAGTTCGGTGGGACCACAGAAATTGCTCTTGCTCTCACATGACCTTGTTAAGAATTGTAGTGTGGGTTGGTCACCATGCAAGTTTGGATATGTCAAAATACTTTGCACTTTAGACTTCCTTTGAAGACCATAGCTCCCTAAAAGGTGGACCTTAACAAAATATTCCTCAGCATATCTTTAGGAATATTCAAGAAATGGGGTAGAGTAGTTTTTTTTTTATCCATTCCATCAATCTACCGATATATATTACATTGGATGTTCAAGAGCTTTTTTTACGTGCTTGGCAAGCTTTCTTCTCTCTGTTTGCTTGTTGTTCACGATGTCGGCAAGGATTACTGTTGCACATTATATGTTCAAAATTCAGGTCAAGACATTTCTTTAAACAAGTGAGAGAGAAAGGCAGGGCTTACTTCTTTCAACCTCTATCTTTGCAGTTTCGTTGACTCTTTAATTACGCACACCTTGAGCAAGCAGACATTCACGTGCCTCCTGGAATTTTCACAAGGCCGAATTCACTTTTCCTGATTTGGTGAAGTGTGAGTAAGAGATGTCTTTGGCGAGTGCAAGTCTCTTTGTTAATTAAAAACATCTTTTTTTGGTGATGTTATCTGTCAAATGATACATGTTGCTGTTAGGCGGCTTCTCACATGTTTCTCTAAAATATTTCTCCATCCATGACACGGCCACAGGGCATGCATGGTTACAACTCTTCTTGGTCTACAATGATCATCAATTGTTGGGTTTTGTCGAGTCTTTTTGTGTACTCTGGTGGACCCTAAGCGGTGGATTATGGAAAACTTCTTACGCAATTAATGTAGTGCAAGAAGGTGTTGCGGTCTGGCCGTACATGATAAAGCCAACATTACGGTTTGCCAATGTCATTGGCTGTGGTTGTCTCTAATTGCTTTCGTAATTTAGACATGTTAAATTTGTTGATGCAATCAATGGCGACATTTAGTTCTTAGAAGTCTCCTCATTTGTGCTTTCGTCCATAAAGTTTTCTTCTTCTTCACGGAGGAGCATGCTCTCAAACTAAATTCCACCTTGAATTTCTTGGTGGGCTGGCTAGAGAATGTGTAATCTGGATTGTATCTCGTTGGTGTCTTCATCTTAGATGAGAATTCTACTCTAGCGGTGACCTCCTCTACCCTTAGTGGTGTGCTTGTAGAGGAGAACAAACCAAAATAAAATTTGTACCCGGATAAAGGGAGGTGAGTGTTGAATGAAGGAGATGGTCCACCATACGTACTTGCCAACAAATGTTGTTAGAGCTTCTTCACAAGGAGTTAGTTCAAACATGTAAACTTAGAGCCGATTGAAATTACGCAAATCCATGTGTCCTGCCGGTTGTGTGAAGAGGAGTAGATCTTTGCAAGGTGCGTCTTTATTTGTGGTAGAAGTTATGGTGGGAAGCGATGGAGAATCTTACAGTCTTACGGCGTCTTTGTATTCCTTGTTTGTGTAAGTGAAGAAGGAGAAACTACAAATGGGAGTGGTAGTCATTCCGAATTATTTCTTGAGAGGTCGAGCCTCTGTAGTGTCGGGGATGGTACAAAAGGTGGTGGAAGATTACAGCGTGCAACGGTGAGGCTATGAAAGGAGGTGGCGGCCGGTTTCCCTCTTGGACTTGGAGAGGGTTGGAAAAATTGGTGGCGATCTACTAGTTCTTGGACTTCGGAGTGTCTTGAGAAACAACAAAGACACAGTCAGTTGAAGAAAAACTCGATTCGTGTTCCATCTGAAGTAGAGGTACTAGGGGAAACAAATGGTGGTGGAAGTTTGTTCCGCAGCGGTTAACCATCTTAAACAAGCGCAAAACATTAAGGACTTGTTAGTAACTCCAAAGGCGGTTGGATTAATGTTATTAGAGAATACAAAAAGCTATTAGAATAATGTTTGGTGTGATGCATTTCTTTGTGTGAGTGCATGAACCTATTCCAGAATACATTAGTCGGACTATTTGGACAAGACATATTCCACTTGTACATAGAAATAGACAAGCCCCATAGTCTACCTTTAAAAAGGAAAATTGGCGCCTCGATTGTATTATTAAAAGCTCTCGGAGAGATTTAGTCGCCCGATTCGGCGCCTTCTATTCTATATTGAGTTCTTTGATTCCGGTTTATATAGCGAAAATTATGGGCGGAGTTAAGCATGTAAAGTACATAGTACATCTTTCGTCTACGTGTTAGTTTAATTTTTGTGGGCAAAGTGTATTAGAATACACTTTGCCTTGATCTAAAGCAATGTGTGATAGGAATACACTTTGCTATTCGAACCAAAGGCAAAATGTATTCGAAATACACATTGACCTTAGTCCGAAAGGGTAAAAGTGTATTCGGAATACACATTACACTGGCCTAAAAAGAAACAAAGTGTATTAGGAATACACTTTGCCTTCTGTAAGTAAAGTGTATATACACTTTTCTCCTCCCCCGTGTATTAGAAATACACTTAGCCCTTCAACGAAATCGAAGTGTGATACGGAATATGAATCTTGGATTTTTGAAAATAATGTCTTTTTTTTGTTTTTTAGCTTACATAAATCACTTTTTAGTTAATTTAGAACCGCGAAAAAAGCATGTTTGTCGTCTTTTTCCGGTACTTTTTTCTTCTTTTTTGCTTGCATTTAGCGTCAAATTAGCAATTCTTATTACGGAATACAAATTTTTGCTTCTTTTCTACTCGTGACAGTGTTGTTTTTAACATTTCTCTAGCAGGCAAGAAGGCACAAAAGAAAGTGCTTAAGATAGTCCGGCCACCCCAATAAAGCGGACCGGGGACCTGGACAAGCGCAATTTAAAGAAAATTTTTCAAAGCGGTGGTTACGTAACCGAGGGGTCGGAAAATCGGCCTGCTGACTTTTCTCCATGTTTGCAAAAGCCCTGGGAACAAACGGTACGCTGAGTCCGAGTTTGTCAACCTCGGGACAATAAAAGATGTTTACACGAGGTTCTTGGGACAAAGGAGGTCAAGTGGGAGGCTATCATTTAAAACATCGAGCTTCATTGTTGTAGACATTGCAAGCTTCAAAATCGTCGATTAATGCAACCAGAGCCTTTGTCTGAAGTACATTTCACATTACGAGGGAACAAAGCGAAACCTAGCCTCCATTATTAAAGCGGGGTTTGTGCGAGTCGAGCGAGGACTTTCTGGTAAGTGAGTCAGAGCATGAGGAAGAAAATTTGAAGAATCTCCTTACGCTAGTACTTATGGGGGAGGAAAGGGCCAAAGTTAGAGGAAGAAGAGGAAGGCGACCAAAAAGCAGCCCAAAAACTTAGCGAGGCCAAGAGACAAACGTGGGCGCTAAAGGAACAAAGGAAAATCTGGCGGCTTGAAATAGAAGAAATCCTCGAGGGAGGCACAAAGAAAAGAAAGGAAAAGAAAAAGCTCTGGGATGGCAATAAAGGGGAAGACTTGATGAGACCTCTGGAAGAATGGAGGTAATAAATAGAGATGAGTTAGTACAAGGGGTGATGATCTATCTTCCCGGTCCATGCATGAGGCTGCCCCTAAGAATGAAGCTGGTGAACACCAGCCGGATTTGAAAAATCTCAGCAGATCACTTGAGGAACTGAAAGATAGAATAAAGGAGCAATCAACAATCATGTGGCCCCATTGTGGTGCTTGTTGACGCGGGGGGCGATGCACAAACCCCAAGACTATGGCCGGGGGAAAATCACGAGACCTACCGCATTACTATGTCTTGGGGAAACCCGACTTTAAAGCGAGAAGGCAAGCGTACAAAGAAAAGAACAGCAGGTTATCTTTCAGTTCTTTGTGCGGTTCTTGTTTGGCTTTGACGAGGAAGCTAAAAATGTCATTATTATCGCTGTGGCCCGATGCCCAGTACAAGCGAAGATGAGCTTTGTCGACAAGATAAGGTTCATGCAAGATGCGCTATATTTAAAGAAAAGTATGTTGAAGACTTAAAGAAACCAACCAACTCCTTGGAGCTTAAGGAGGCGTGTGCAATAGAATCTTTGCCTTAAAGTGCGATCACGGGGAACAAATGGCGATCGCTTAACATCCCGCGACAAGCTGGTTTTCGGCTTGCCTTGAGAGATGGCGAGTATGTTATTTTTGTATTCGAAATGCGGCTTTGTGTGTTTTTCTTGCAGTTGAATGCCGAGTCGCGGTCACGGGGCTGAAGCGAAATTTTAATATGTTCGAACAAGGAGGGTGAAGAAAGGGGAAAGGTGTCCAGACAAAAGAAGGGCTCAGGCGTCCCAAAAAGAGATGACAATTACGGTATGGAGGAGATCACGAGGGGCTTCAGATATGGAGTTGCTAGAAAGGCTCCTCTAGAAAGTTGTTGACAAAGACTTCCTGCTTGGAAGAAATGTCAAGGGCTAGCGAGTAAGTTGATATTTAAGTTTTAGTTTGTTATTAGGAATAAGCTCACCTTGCTGTGAAACAAATCGTGTTCAGGAATACATTTACTTTCATTAAAGCAAATGTATATTACGGAATACACTTTTGCCTTCACAATAAAATGAAAGTGTATTCGGAATACCACATTTGCTTTCAATTAAGCTTTAAAGTGTATTCGAATACACATTTGCTTCGTCTGAAAGCAAAGTGTATTCGGAATACACTTTTGCTTCCGCGACGAGCGGGAGCATATTCTAGAATATACTTTGCTTTATCTACAGTGGTGTTTGGGTATTAAGAATCTGATGCTCACTAATTTTATATTTTGTTGACTTCCGGCCAAAAAAAAATGTTATTACGTGCGGACATGTTTAAATGGAGCGGTTGAGCGTGGATAGGCTGGGAGGGTGTAAAGAGCTCTATCCCATTGCTACCTCAGGCAGGCGTATTATTCAATATCGCCAAATTTTGAAATTTTGATGCGTCGCCTTCATGTTTTTAATGTTTCTTTCTTTGTCTTTGTTGGCGTGACTTCATTTACTAACGAGCAAGAAGAAGAACAAGGACCTACCGAGGAGGATTTATACACAGTAGAAACATTTCGAGAGGAGAGGGCAGCTAGCGGACGGTAGGATTAATAGATGTTGGCCGTCCCAGACTTCTGAGAGGTTTTCCATGTTTGACCAAAATAACTTTTTCCATCATTCATGGGGAATGCGAAGTTGCACGGAGCGATAAAACCACAAGATTTTACCTTGGTCATAGCGGACTTGCCATATGGCTTTAAAATTTGAATGATAGCGCTATGACGACCAGACCTTTTAAAATTCAGAATTTAATGCTTTTGCGTCGGCGGTATTAAGATTACCACGGTAAAGCGGCGTCTTGTTGTGTTCCACTCTAGCATGCAAAATTGGACTTGTGGAAGCTACTTTCAAGAACCACCGGTTCTCTCTGTGCAAGCCGATTATGAAAATATGGTGCAGTGAGTTTTTAAATCTCGGAATGCAATTAGAAGCGTTCTTTCGTTCAAGTTTAGAATCATACTTATAATTGTAACTTGTCATTTCCTATTATGGAATGCGATCCTGCGGTACAAAACAAATATTAACTACCATGGTGGAGGGGGCCAGGGGCTGGCGAGCAAGGTTGAATATCTCCATGTAGCTTCGCTGGAGTTTAGGCGGAAAGCGCACCATGGAACATTTCAACTTTTCTGACGACTGCCAAAAATTTTCCTAATTTTCTAGAGTTTCCGGCGAGGGACACATTGGCCACCGATACGGTGCTCAGCGAAAAACATGCATTTAGTTAGAGCATTTTTGTTCAGCATATGCTAAAACCATCAATGCATCCATCTCACCTTGCATTCACCCATAACTCTCCTTTGTCCACGGCATTCTCTATTTACGTTCTCAAACCGCGTTGCATAAGGGACCCGACTTTAGCAATCACGCTAAATACTCCAAGCATTACGCTAAATACCTTTTCGAGCATTGCGGTTACAACCGCGGCCCGACCCGGGGTGCATGATCACGGAGGTTCACGTGAAGCGGGGAGCAAATATTTGGGCGCACATTTGAAGGAAATTGGAGCATGGATCGACATTTGAAGGATCTTTGCGCGCAAAGTTGAGGGCGTGATACATTAATGGTGACAAAGTTGGTAAGCATTATTTAGTTGCTATTTACGAATTTCCCACGGGTTGTTAACTCTCAAAACTTGTTCCACATCTTACGTGCCTATAAAAATCCCAATTGAGAATCATTGCCATATTTTCATCGACCTCACTAGTTACGCCTACTCGTCAATTAGTGCGTTCAAAAAAAAAAAAGGAAAAAACCATGCCATGTGAGCTTATCTATGCCATAAATATCACCCATGTTGCTTCTACTTTCCAATATGGGGTATTCTATGCCCAAATGGCCCAAAAAAAAAAAATAGAAGTACAAAAAAACTATGTATACAAGGCGGAAGCATTTTTCATTTTCCACCTTCACATTTGCCTTACGTCCCACATTTTTCGTTTCTTGTCTCCAAACCCTAGACCATTACCTTTGCTTTTTGCCAATACCATCCGTTCCTCTCCAAGACCTAGGCGTGGACACATGGGAATTACGAGAAATTGCAAGGATACATGCCAAGAACGAGCTAAAGGGATTGACCAGACAAATGATGCAATCTTACAGGTATAACAAAGATCTCTGAGACATTTGCGGCGGGGGGGGATCGTTAAAAGAAGGCGGCGAGGAAAAGCGGGGGCTCATTAGGGACTGATGCGGAATCACTTGGAGTCATGGAGTTCTTGTCAGCGAAGAGAGAAATTCGCCAAATGGCTCGATGCATGTTTGTCGAGGGTGAAGTGTGGTTTATTGTGTTAGTTGTTGTTGGTATTTGGAGTTGGTTGCGGTCATCACAATCAGCCGGATATGGTTGAAAGTTCGATGCAAATTGCTATGTTCATCATTGTTACATGTTTTACATAAAACTTTGCTTCAAGCGATAGTACATGTTGTAATCCAATGATCAATCGATCTTGCAAACTCTGATAATGCAGTGCTTTTGCTGTGTCCCAAAACGTGCAAGCTACTTGTATAAGTTGTCAATTGATGGTTTTGCTTCCATTTCATTTGGTTCAAGTCAGTTGTTATCTTAGTTGTTATCTTTCAGCACTCTTTATTTATTTGCCTTATTCAAAACTAGCTACTAAGATCTTCCATTGATCTGAGAGACCTTTCTTAGATTGCATACTCTCATATGAGAAAAAGAGAAAAAAAAACACATAAAAAGCCTGATTCTGCTGAATTGCCTTGATCTTTCCACTATCAATCACATTGCCTTGATTTCTGTAGCCACGTCCAAATCTTGCCAAATTCCGTTTTGTTAAAAAAGAAAAGAAAAAAAAAAGAGTATAATATTATTGCCATTGGCCTTGCTTTAAAGGATTCGCAAGGTGTAGACACCACCAGAAGTGTCTTGGAGGTCCAGGGCCGCATCCCTTCTGTGACTTGCTCTTTGAACCGAGGCAGAGCAATCATTTGGAGTCCCTAGAGATAAGTTTTCTGGAAAGTCATTGTCTTTGTTGCAGATTTTAAGAAATGGTAAAGAAGGGTTGAGGAGGTGGGTGATGGTCGGTCGGCTACCAACCAAGAACCACTACCGAGAAGATATGGGGGCGGGGAATGCGCGGGGCAAGGGAATCGGGGGTTTTATCCACGAACTTGGAATGCTTTTAGCACCACTTGCACCATCGCCTCCTGTATTTGATGGTTCTTGGAATCCCCTCTTGAGTTCTGCACACCTTTGAAGACTACTATGAGCTACATGGCGGGAGGAGAGGAGATAAAATTTCCATGTTAAAAATGCATGAAAGGAAAGCCAAGGCTGTGGTATGAGCATTTCACTATGCATGAAGAACTAACTTGGGATTCTTTGTGTAACTCTTTTATTACAAGGTTGATTGTAGCACTTCAGCCACAGGGAACCTTGGTCCATGAGTTACATACCTTCCAACTTCAATTTGGAGACATAGAGATTTTCACATTATCTCAAGGTATGCCGGGAAAGACATATAGAGAATGCTCTTCCAACGATGATTCACTTTTTTATATATGGTGCGAGAATGAAACCAAGAATAAGCTATAAACTCACTAAGATGTTTGAAATTTGGTGAATTCACTACCATCTACATGGTATTTAACAAAGCAAAATCATTGAGTCTTTCAAGCTGCTTGAGAATGCGAGCACTGAATATAGAACTCTTTGGATATTGGGTAGAAGGCATCAATCGAAAGTATTCTAACAATTACCTTTTGTTTATGCGGTTAGAAACGAGAGAAAAGGTGAAAAAGGGAGGCTAGCAGTTTGAAGGAGCAATTGAGGCTTACTCAAGAAGAAGCTGAAAAAGCGGCGAGGAAGAAATGAAGATCTGATTTACTAAGCAAGGAGCGGTTTAGTGAGCAAATGAAGACTATGATGGAAGAAATGCAAAGGAATATGAGGGAATTAACTAAGGGCCCGGTACCCGGTGTTTCGCGACCATTGCAAGAGAAGCGGGTCCACCTGAAGAGACATGCTACAAGAGGCCTTGTCCCACGATCGCGATAAAATTGGACACTATGATAAAAGTTGCCACGTATGTGTTCATCACGTAATCTAACGGGGCATGATGTTAAATTCTGCCAAGTAATGGCATATGAGAAAGCTAAGGGAGCTAAGAAAGTGGCTGAGGTTAACACATGCCTTATTGAAACATGTGATGACAATTTAACATCTGTGATGGTTGTGACTAGATTCTTACGGAGAGGCGCAGGTCAAAAAGAGCTAAAGAGCGGACTAACAAACAAGACCAACCCGGATGGACTAAAAGTGCCGGCTGACTCCCATCCCCAAAATCTGTAGAGTGGGCAATGACAAAAACCTTGACGACCAAGTTGAACACACCTAAAAAACACCAAGGTAAGCATAGACACATTATCATTGTTCAAAAGAGTCTCCTTCTTATAAGCGGTGTTTCCTTAGGTTGATAGGCTGTGAAGGTTCCACTAATGAGAGTGCAAACACTTTGTTAGTTAGTGAGGCAAATTTTGAAGATCCCGGGGTACTAACTTGCTCTGCTCAAATAGGAGATTTTGCGATATCAAATGTCATTATTGTGAAGTCTGGTGTAAATGTCATGCCATATCACATTATGTCAAGGTTAGGTCTGCAGGTCACATCATCCTCACCGCTAATTATTAAGGGGTTCAACCAACAGTCAGTCAGCCCAATAGGGGTGGTCGGGAATGTCAAACTGAATATTCTAGGTGTCAAGTCGAGAGCAAGTTTCATGGTGATAGCATTTGCAGACAATTCACAGCATGCAGGTAGCTATGATTTGCTTTTAGGTAGGACACAGCTCCGCAGCGATAGATGCTAGGCCTATTTGGAGCAAAGGAGAGTGTCATATATCGGGCGGCCATAATAGAGCAGTAATCTATACGAAAAACACCCCAAAGTCTTGAGTTGCCGGTCTATCTAGCGAGTAAGAAGAAGAGGATCCATAGAAGTTTGTCTTTGGTTAGTATGAACTCACACTTGAACCAAAAGTTACCAACCAACCAAACCTTGTAGAGTCCATTAATGCACAAGCTTATCTGTAGTTTGATGGTGGGGTCTCCAAGAAAATAGGTTTAGCGTCTATAGGTATCATCATGAGAGGAACCCAACATGAATTGATATTGCAACACGGCCAGTCCATTCCCCTTTGTACAAATAACATGGCAGAGTATGCAACTTTGATTACGGGGTTAAGCCTAGCCTTGGATAAACAAATTGACCACTTGCAGGTATTTGGGGATTCGGAGCTGGTATGCAATCAAATCAGGCAAATTTATCAGGTGAAGAGTGCCCATTTAGAGCAGCCTTATCAACGGGCCATGGAATTGCTTGGGAAGTTTAAAGAAGTATGCATCACACATGTACCGAGGGCACAAAATGGCGGGCGGATGCTCTTTGCAAAAGAATAATAATGGAAGCACTCCTTTGAAGGCGGTCAAGGAAGAGGAGTTACCACAAAGGCGAGATAGACATATGTGTGAGATTTTCACCATAAGTACTAGTGATTGTCTTGATGCTTGTGAAGTTCTGATCAAAAAATGGCAAGCTAAGAACACTGCAAGTAGGATTAATGGCAACCGATCAAGAAAAGGAGGAGTTATCCAAAATGTTTGCTGAATTTGCAGACTGCTTTGCTTGGGATTATGGTGAGTTAAAAGGGATACCTCCTGAAATTTGTGAATTTCACATCAATCTTAAGGAGGGAGCCAAACCAGTGAAGCATAAGATGAGAAGAATAAATCCACATTTGCTGAATATGGTGAAGGAGGAGATAGATAAATTACTGCAGGTCGGTTTTATATTTGAAATTGAAAATCCCACATGGGTTTCTTGCATTGTGCCAGTGCTTAAGAAGAACAAAAAGGTAAGAGTATGTGTGGATTATCAGGATCTTAATAAGGCAACATTAAAAGATCATTACCCATTACCATTCCAAGAGGAATTGTTGTATCAAGCAGCAACTAAGGAAGTATTTTCATTTATGGACGGTTTTAGTGGCTTCAACCAGATATCTGTTTGTCAAAAGGACATGCCTAAGACTGCATTTATTACGCCATGGGGAACATATGCGATGAAGGTAATGCCATTCGGTTTAATGAACGCACCAGCAACATTCCAGAGATGCATGGCAATGGCCTATGGTTCCATGTTAAACAAAGGGCTTGGAATTTTTTTGGACGACCTATGCTTGGCTAATACAAGGGAGGAGCATTTGTGCAGGTTGAAGGAGGTCTTCGAGCTTAGCAGAAAATCTAGGGTGTGTTTGAACCCTAGTAAGTGCCATTTCTTTAAGGAGGGAGGAGTGCTTTTGGGGCATTACCTCTCAACTAGAGGCATTCAAATCTCCCAAGATAAAACTGAAATTATTCAAAAGCTGCCAATTCCGAGGACAGTGAAGGAGGTAAGAAAGCTAATTGGCATGATGTCTTTTCTGAGAATACATATACCAAACTTCTCCCATTTATTGGGTCCAATTAGTAAACTCACGCGGGTTGGCAATTTACCAAAGGGCCAGAGCAAGTGCACACCAATAGTATGGAATACTGAGTGCCAAACATCATTTGAGAGAATTCTGCAGCTCATGAAAAGCGAAACAGTGCTTGTACCACATAAACTCAACATGCCGTTCACTGCCTTTCTTACAGTGACCAGATGGGCCGTTGGAGTAGCACTCTGCCAGAAAAGGGAGCAGAAGGGATACGATGTGATATGCTATTCGGGAAAGCAACTCAAAGACTTGGAGATCAAGTACCCTGTTTTGGAAAAGTATGCATATGCTTTAATATTCTTAGTCCAGAAGCACGAGCATCTACTTGTGAAGGCTCACATGTTGTTGTATGAAGAAGAATCAATGGCCCCTGGCCAAAAGTAAGTGCTTGAAGAAGGCAAAACATCATAAGTGGTTGTCTTATTTGGCCCAATTTGATTTTGCGATCAAACCTATTAATATTCTGAGCAATCCTACCATATGCATTTATGGAAGAAGATATAACCTCTGATGAGGATGTGGCAGTGGTGAACGTAAATTATACATTTGTGCATGATTCATGGATGATGCCATATATATACATGTTGCAGGGATTGGACTTGCCAGCCCATGTATCTAACTTGGAGAAAAGGAGAGTAAAGCATCACCTTCCAAAGTTTGTGTTGGTGGATGGTATTTTATGCAGAAAAGGGGCCGAAGGAATTTTACAACGATGCTTGAATGAAGAAGAACAAGCATATGCACTTGAGATGTGTCACAATGGTTCTTGTTCGGGGCATTTTGCTTGGTCGGGCTCTGACCAAAGAATCCTAAGAGCGGGGTTTTTGGCCTACCCTATTTAAAGATGCTCATAACTATGTTACGAAATGCAAAGCTTGTCAATACTATGCACCCAAGAAAACTAGTCTAGCGAGCTTGCAACAATCCCAACCTTTGCTCCATTCCACACACAGGGGTTTAGACTTCATAGGTCCATTACCATCATCATACGGCCATACCTACATACTTATGGCAACTGACTATTTCACAAAATGGGTGGAAGCAATACCATCAAGATCGGCAACGGCACAGGTAGTTTGTAACTTTGTGTATCATCAGATCTGCTGCAGGTTTGGTGTTCCGCAAGTTTTGATTAGTGATAGGGGTTCTCATTTTATGAGCGAGATGATCTGAGGAGTTAACCCATGAGTTCTGAGATGAAGCATGTTCTTTCCAGCTCATACTATCCGCATGGCAATGGGCAAGCTGAGAGTTCCAATAAGCAGGTGTTACGCATATTAAGTAAAATGATTTATGAACAAGGCAGAAATTGGCACACACATTTGGATGCAACACTATGGGCGTATAGAACAAATGAGAGAGTTTCCACGAGGTTACACCTTTCCAATTGGTTTATGGAAGAGGCTATATTACCCATTGAATTAGAAGTACCATCTCTTAGAATTCTTTGTTGAAATGTCCATTGGAAGGGTGGCGGATGTAAAACAATTTGGGAAGAAGCTGGAGGAGCTTGAAGAAGACAGATACAATGCTTATCTCTCCATCCAACTCAAGAAGAATAGGGATAGATTGCAGATTTTGCGGAAGCATGGAGCTGCCGCTATGTTCTCTGTGGGTGACCTCGTGCTTAAATGGGATAAAGCTATGGAGGGAAAAAAGAAGAAATTTCAGACTTGCTGGAAAGGTCCATACATCATCGACAAAATAGCAGGGCATCATACTTATGTGCTTAAGACTATAAGTGGCATCTACTTGCCAAATCAGACAAGTGGTGCACACTTGAAACCCTTTTGGCCATAGGCTGAAGGGACCAGCCTCTTCTTTTGGGGCATATGTTGGCCACCATTTTGGTGCCCAACAGAAAACATGCATTTAGTTAGAGCATTTTGTTCGGCATATGCTAAAACCATCAATGCATCCATCTCACCTTGCATTGACCCATAACTCTCCACTGTCCACAGCATTCTCTATTTCTGTTCTCAAGCACGTTGCATAAGGGACACAGCTTTAGCAATCTGCTAAATACTCCAAGCGATACGCTAAATACCTTTGAGCATTGCGGTTACAACCGCGGCCGACCCGAGGGTGCATGATATGGAGGTTGCATTGAGGCGGGAGCAAATATTTGGGCGCACATTTGAAGGAAATTGGAGCATGGATCGACATTTGAAGGATCTTTGCGCATAAGTTGAGGGCGTGATACATTAATGGTGACAAAGTTGGTAAGCATTATTTAGTTGCTATTTCTGAATTCCCCACAGGTTGTTAACTCTCCGCTTGTTCCATCATCTTCGTGCCTATAAAAATCCCAATTGAGAATCATTGCCTTCATACGACCTCACTAGTTCTGCCTACTCGTCAATTACTCTGTTCAAAAAAAAAAAGGGAGAAAAACCATGCCATGTGAGCTTATCTATGCCATAAATATCACCCATGTTGCTTCTACTTTCCAATATGGGGTATTCTATGCCCAAATGGCCCAAAAAAAGAAAAAAAATAGAAGTACAAAGAAAACTATGTATACAAAAGCGAGCTGTTTTTCATTTTCCACCTTCACATTTGCCTTCTGTCCACATTTTCGTTTCTTGTCTCCAAACCCTAGACCATTACCTTTGCTTTTTCCATGCCGTTCCTCTCCAAGACCTAGACGTAGACCTGTGGGAATTTCGAAATTGCAAGGATGCATGCCAAGAATAGAGCTAAGGGATTCGGCCAGCAAATGATGCAATCTTACAGGTATAACAGAAGATCTACGGAGGATTTGCGGCCAGGGAATCGATCTGTTAAAGAGGCGGGCGGGGAAAAAACGGGGCTCATTCGGGACTGTTCGGAATCACTTGGAGTCACTTTGGAGTTCTTGTCAACGAAGAGAGAAGTCGCCAAATGGCTCGATGCATGCTTGATCGGGGTGAAGTGTGGTTTTATTGTGTTAGTTGTTGGTATTTGGAGTTGGTTGCGGATATGGTTCGAAAGTTCGATGCAAATTGCTATGTTCATCATTGTTACATGTTTTACATAAAACTTTGCTTCCAAGCGAGTACATGTTGTAATCCAATGATCAATCGATCTTGCAAACTATGATAATGCGATTAACTTTTCTTTGTGTCCCAAAAGCGTGCAAGCTACTTGTGTAAGTTGTCAATTGATGGTTTTGCTTCCATTTCATTTGGTTCAAGTCGGTTGTTATCTTAGTTGTTATCTTTCAAGCCTCTTTATTTATTTGCCTTATTCAAAACTAGCTACTAAGATCTTCCATTGATCTGAGACCTTTCTTAGATTGCATACTCTCATATGAAAAAAAAAAAAAAAACACATAAAAAGCCCAATTACGCTGAATTGCCTTGACCTTTCCACTATCAATCAGATTGCCTTGATCTCTGTAGCCACCTCCATATCTTGCCAAATTCCGTTTTGTTAAAAAAAAAAAAAAAAAAAAGAGTATAATATTATTGCCATTGGCCTTGCTTTAAAGGATTATAAGGTGTAGACACCACCAAGTGTCTTGGAGGTCGGGACCGCATCCCTTCTGTGACTTGCTCTTTGAACCCGAGGCGAGAGCAATCGGGACCCAAGTGCACAAAGGCGGGGTTGTCAATCATTACTAGAAGCCACGAAGCTAATTAACTATCTTGGATATGTTCTCACATCCGGGAGATGGGTGCTTGATGCTTTCTCGGCCTTGGTATAACAATAGCATGTGCACTTAAAAGGGCCATAATTGTGTTCTTTGTTGACATTGATAAAGAGGTTGTAAACTTTATCAAGATGAGGTTATCGCCTTACCAGCTCTACCGGATGAAAATCAAGAGTTAGGTGCCAAATCATCATCGAGATTTTGCCAAGATGACATCCTCGAGAGATCTGACCTTCTTTTACAAGCTCTACGGAAGATGAAGCTACCTTTCTGCGAGCTCAAAGAAGCTTTAGCTATTCTGAAGAGGCTGTGGACACCAACAAAAGATGAAACGATGACAAAGGAGCAAAGCTGCAGAGAAGGACCAACTTGGGACAAGCAAACAACATCACGGAGGACTTTGATTTAGATCTCGACTTATCTTTTGCTAAATTATTTATTATTGGCTACAAAATACTGCCAAATTTGATGTACTGAAAGAAATTAATAATAAAATTATTCTTATTTCTACCTTATTTGGATGTCTTCGAATTCCTAGTGAAATCCTGGTGAAATTTAAACATTGTGTTTTCCAGTCAAGAAGGATGTAATCCGCGATAATAACTCTATTCATCTTTGGATCCGTCTTTTTTTATGTTTGGCATATGCTATTCATTATTATGCTTTATTTTTAATATTGTGCTTCTTTAGAAGGTTTGCTGTATGCAATAAGTTATGAACCACCCTTTCATAGCTGAAAAATATCTAAATATTTTGTCTTATAGCCATGAGGGATGTCTGCCATGGCACATGGATGCTATGCACATGATGCTTCCTTTTAAACTTCATTTGTTCAATTCCTACCCCTATCTCCGTAATCTCACTCAAGTTAATATCCATCATGAGAAATCAATAGCGAGTTCAAGTCTTAACTACATGATGCTCCACATTCGCCACCACTTTTGCAAGAATGGGACATTGACATATTTGATAAGCCGTCTTCATCCATTTTAGTCCATGTGCACATAGTTCTCAAGTTCTATGAGCTATCATGTTCAAGCATTGTTAGGAAATACTTGGAGTTTTAGAATTATATTTTTTCTAGCGATAATAGATGATGCTTTTTCTTGCCATGTAGCACAAATCACAGGGAGTTTCAAGGCCAAAGGCTGCCATTGTCAATCAGACTAACCTATCGTTCACACATATTAGGTTAACAAAGGCGTATTGTGACTCCTACATGTGAAGAAGAAGTTACCTTTACCCCCCATCCAATGCATCTAAGTTTTATATATTTTTTTTTCCCTTAATTAGTCATTTTATAGATTTTTTAAGGGCAAGGAAAAGTAAAAGAGTCCATGCTTGAATAGAATTAAATCACAAGCTTTTGGATGAAATGCTGTGCTAAGAATCTCGGAACACATTAACAAAGGCAGCAATTTGACTCCGTCATCAAAATACAAAGTGGTAAGGGTGACATGGTTCAAACCATTTGTGCTTAAAATAGTAACTTTCTCTTTACATCAAACAGCTTAGTGCTTTATGCAGTATTCTTTTGTTTCCACAGACTGCATGCATATCCCTCGCGTTAACAGGGCAAGATATTTGTGGAAGTCTTGGTGCTGGCTCCAGGAAGGTACTTTTGATGGTGATGGATATTCCACTACATGAATCAATCCTGGGTAAGCTAGAACTTAGCAAAGTGTTTGGAAAACACAAAGATCAAGTATATTTGTGTTGAAAATGGAGTATCAACCACTATTGGCTTATGCAAATTTTATTTGGTGCAGGAGGTAAATTTATGGGGCTCTGTATTTTGCAAGTCATGGAGACATATTTTTCTCTATGATGCGGTTGTGAATTTGGTTCTCGCATATACTTGCATTGTTGATGGTTACATTGGGGGTTACTCCGGGCATTGAGAGCTGTTGGATGGGCATATTTGCCCTTTATTCCTCGATCGGGACCGTACATAGCGATCCTCGTTTGTGGGGTATGCCTGTACAAGTTTTTGTATATTGTATATTGAGGTTTGCAAAATACTATAAGGTTTGAGAGAGTGTACTTAATAGTGTTAATTTTGTACATGTATTGTAAGTTTTTAGGAGCTCTCGCTGCCCTACGTAATCCCCCGTGTGAATATGCACCCAAACCAAAGGGGGTTTCAGGGGGATTTTAATTTAAATGTGTTGGATGCAATAATTTGTATTAATTAATGTTAATGGTAGTTATGTATTGGTTGTTATTAAAAAAAGGGCCATAATAATGCATGTAATAAGGGCCATAAATGCATGTAATAATTTCAGAAACACTTCTGCATGTAATATCTATGCATGGAGATTATTGAGTGCATCAATCGATTATAGCCCTAATAATTTAAAGGTTAATACAATTATTTAATCTTCTTTCATCACCTGCTTCATGGTTATAGCCCTTAATTTAAAGGTTAACACAATTATTTAATCTTCTTTCATCACATGCGTAGAGCTTCATGTCCTTCAAAAAAAAAAAAAAAAAAAAAAAATACAAAATGGTAGTAGAGATTAAAACATTAAGCCATTGAATTCTAAGACCTAATGGTAAGTCGTCCCTAACATTTGAAACTAGGCATGTCGACTAGGCATACATGCATCTGGGACAAGGTCGGTGAAGAGGGATGACCATAATGACATCCACTTAGTTTCTGCAGCTGCAATCCGTGGATCAAGAAATACATTGCAAATAAATCATAGTTTTGTACTGGTTTGATAATTCTGAACAGAATTTAGGTAGCCTCCAGATACAACACAGAATTCCATTCGTTGACACAAAGAAAATGACCATTGCATCTGAAGTTTCAAGCCTCTTTTTTTTTAAAGGGCGGACCGCATTGGATGGAAGCTTGTCAACTATGATAGCGAAATCAAACTTCAAGAATGAGATGGGATTTTCTTCGTATGGGATCTCAACCCACAAACCCATATTTAGATAAGAAGATGTATGAATCCCAACTCCTCTAAGTAAGAGGCATAATTTTCAAGGTATGCCATGAACTCTTCTGTTGGATTCCATAATAAGAAAATATTTTCTTATAGAAGATTTCCAGGTTAAAGAACTCCTTTGTGGCATTTGTGGGAATAGATGATGTGTCGCTTGAAGGCTCTCATGTTTACTATAAGCTAATATCATAGCATTAAATGAACACATGTCCTTTTGAGGCATTTGCTGAAAAACTTTATGTGCCTCATCCATGTGTCCAGATTCAGCATGGGCTATTGACGATACTCCAAGACACAGTCTAAACAAATTTTAACCTGTTAGAAAAACCAAAGTATTAACAACACAAAGAAACTAGTTACAATTGTTGTCATAAGGAAATATGCAGAATAATAGTAATGCAATGATCTAAATAAGTTGAAAAGATCTACATATCAAAGCGCAAACAATTTAACTGGCAATATATGAGCTTCATTGTCTAACAATAATAAAGATGTCACTCTGTAGAACCTAATCAATGGTGGCCTTTTAAACTCACAAACTTGCTTGCTTGCTTGCTTGCTAAGCTCCCATTTTGCCTTTGCTTGCTTATAATTTTAAGGTGCATTTGTCTGAGGGCCTTATGTGAATGCACAACGTTAATATCTTGAAGAATCCTACAACATATCTGAGATCTAAGAAGGTAAGGCGGAGGAATATAAGGGAAATAATTAAATCGCTATATTTTTGGCGTTTGAGCACTAGTGTTTGCTTCTTTAATTCACAACAATAAGAAATAGCGACATAAATCTAGTGAACACATTATCTTTTCAAATGGCGGTCATTAGCCCAAATATAGCACAAATCGGCTCATGAAATCATAGTTGAGTAAGGACACACTTACCATTTAGTTTGATTCATTGAAAAGCGGTTTTATGTAATTTCATTATATCTATTGTTATTATTAAAATTGAACCTAATTCCAAGGAATTTCCTGGTTTTTAAATATTTTATTTTAACTTTATATATTTCATAAATATGCGTGTTTTCTTATCTTCTTTTTATTTTGGGATGGGGTTGGGAGGTGCGAACGCCGCGCGCATGTGTATGCTCCATTCCCTTGGACGCTCTGGCGGCTTTCGCCGGAGTTGCGAGGTTTTGAATTGGCGGAGGTCTTTCAAAGTTTTTTTTGAACTGGCCGTCTTTTAAATCTTTGTCGCGTCTCAATGCAACCTCCTCCTGCTCTTCTACGATTTTGAGCTCAAGTTTTTCTTTTCTCCGGTCTTCTCGATGATTTTATTGTGGCCTCTCGACTTTGGCTGTTATAATTTCTCGAGTTGGTTAGGTGTTTGGACGAGGGAAATTGTTTGTTTAGTGGTGTGAGTACCGAACCAAGCTCGATTCTTCTTTACTAAAGTTGAAGGTTTTCTTTCTTCACCGATACTCGGAAACTCTTTGCAAGTAAAGCACGAACAAGTAAACGATGGTGGTAGAGCGCATTTTCTTTATATATTTGTTGCCCACTGTAAAATTCTTAAGTTGTTTTATTGTTTGCGAGATGTTGCACAATTAGGATGCAACCATCTTTTACAATTACGACTACAATACAAAGGTGACTAGATTTTTATTATCCCTCTGTTTGGCTTTGTTTTAAAAAGTGTCTCTATTGTATTTTGCATAGTTTATCCTACTCAATGAGAAATTATTGAGTACCCACGCATTCAAGTTTCGAACGTAAGATAATTCCATATCTCTGTTGTGGTGGTGTTGGAAACCCGATATCGGTTGCCAAAAGATCAGAAAATGGGGACACTTAAAAAAAGAAGAACCTCAAAGCCTGTACAGATATCTAGATTTGATCTATGGTAGCCACTAATGAAATTGCAAGGGAAATAGTGAGCTGTGACAAAGAAAAGACTTGCACATATTCTTTGTTGTCTAATTTTGAGACAATGATATAAAAGAACACTTGCCATTTGACATCAGGTTATTTTCTGACTGAGTCGTATCATGCTGAACATATACCTTGATGAAGCAATGGGATTCAAAATCAATATGTATGTTGTTATGTTGCTTGGAACCATTGGGAACATCTTAGACTACAAGCAAAGTATTTAAGTATGAGAGCCCGATTGGTGCAATGATTTTGGCTTACCTAGCAGCACTGAATATCTTCTTATTCTGCGTATATGTAGATAGTGATATGATTGTGATGACTGAACATCTAAACAGCTCGATTTATAATCTTGACAGGATCTTGCAGGACTTTCTTGAACAGGTTTTGTGGGCATCTGTAAGGATGGTTTTATAGAAGATGGTTTTTTCAGGTATTGATTTATCTCATGTTGATATGATTTGGTGATTAAGAAAGCAATAAAGCATTTGACGAAGAAGGTGCATGTACTTACAAACAGCACCCTCGTATTTTACTTTAGGGAAAAACATTCACGCCTTCTTTATGGATAATGGCATGTTTCTTTTAATACGCTTTAATGCGGTGCAGTTTACTGCTGATTTGCCTACTTTATTACTATTTGGTAGGTGCTTTTTTGTTTTATTGGCTCTAATGCGCTTATTTAATGGTCGCATTATTGGGGACAAATTCACATAACATCTACTACCATATTTTGCAAATGGAATGCTTTAAACAAATGCTTAGGTGATATAGATACAAGATGGTTTTTCTTATGTATTTGTTCTTTGTGGATTGTAAAATGCTTAAGTTCTCTTATTGCTTGCGTGGGGATTTTGCATTATTGTATTGCTTTACATTGCTTTTTATTTGCTTTTCTTGTATTGCTTTTTACATTGCTTTTATTGTATTGCTTTTTATTTCTAGAAAAATATCTTTTCATATTCATCCTATATTTTTATAAGTCAATTTGTGGAATATACTATATAACAATATGACAAATATTGCATGTTTTCTATTACACATTAGGTTTGTAGATCATGGATTTTTGCTCAAAGATAACCATTAAATATTGCACATACATAAGAGTGGAGTGAGCAACACTTGCATCACATGGACCTATTTCAACCTTCTACAACATACTCGTGCAAACATATTATTGACATAATATAAGAAATGCTTCCGATTTACGGCATCAAGAAACCGGACTTTTATTGTTGCTTGCCAGCCTTTAAATTGTTTTGTCATTCTATCTTGACATGAAGCAATGTCTGGTCCATCATGTTATGTGATGCCTAACAGGTGCCATATCATTTTTTATTAAAGCTTGTAGGTTTTCTTATATTTTTCTAATGTATCTAGAGTGCCTCTGCTAGGCACTATCGCAAAAGGATGTGTAATGAGTCGGTTGCAAGGGAATGGAGACAATATCTCTGCCCAGTGAAAAACATTTAATAAGAGGAACAAAACGAAAATATAGCAAGCTTAAACAGATCCTAGCATGTTGCCTTATGCTATATCTAAAAGAGAAAAAAAACTTATGAGATTCTTTTTTAACATTGGAGTTTTGTTGATGTTCAAAGTGCAGTCCAACCTTCTCCAACAAACAATTAAGGGGTTGGCCCTAAACAATGGTAGTAAAGTAGGCATCATGAGATTCTCCGCATTGCTTGTCAATGTGGTCCCAATAGATGTATAATCTGAACTATCTATCTATTTATTGGAACAAATCATTGGTCGGCGTTTGATTCTAGGCCAGGCGGTTTTGGGGTCTTTTAGCTTTATTATTGCTTATGGTTTCCCTATTGATATGTTTCTATTTGTGGAGCATTAGGAGGTCTTGGGATAGAGGATATACATAATAAAAAGCTTGCTTTGCCATAAGCTTGAAAACAACTCAGTAATTTGTTGCTTTTTTTTGTGAACGCTCATATGGAGTCATGCTTGATATTTCATAGGGCAAACTGTCTGATGTAGCTTTGAGATGGTGAGTTCTATCATCAAGATAATCCTTGAAAATATTTGCTTGCAATGCACTTTAAGTTGTACCCAGTGAGTCTGATATACAATCACTTGAGAAATATTTGTCGGCATCTTATTTATTAACTTGAAAACAAACATTTTCATATGGTTTGTACGTTCTAAAACCTATTTGAATATGGAAAAGCTCAATACTACATTCAGACAAGTGGGATGAACTACTATTGTGGTTTAGATCTTATGGGGCAGCAAGATCTTGATTTAGAAGCAGTCTTAGATCCTATTAAGATTGTATCGAAAGCTTTCATGATAGAAAGTGGATGGAGCATGTTTAATGATGCACATTCCCATACCAGCAATTGCTGTGTATATTCCAAATCAGAATAATAACCCTCATGCCTTGAAGATGAGATGAGAATGCCTTTATCTCCAGTTTTTTATTTTATATTAGTGAATACAAAAATGAATGAAACTGCCATTGGTCCTCTGCATATACCACAATATTAATATGGTCTTTATTTGCATTTTTTTGTATTCGGTAAATAGAAATATTTTCTTTTCATTCTATCTATTTCACTCTTTTTCTCTTCTACTTCCTTCCAGTATTTTGCTGGTTATTAGAATCTAATATGGGTGAGAACCTTGGAACGTCTATTCAGTTCAACTTTGTTGTCGTTTGTCCATGTTTGAGATTTCTTATTAGTCGCAGCAAAGTGCGGTCTAAGGTGGCGTCCCTTACCTGCGCAACATATCATCTTGATGGGAAAGTATAACAATTGAATAGAAAAGATGCATTTCATTATTTCACATTTTTATTCTTGAACTAGCATGTGAAGCTCTTGCACTCTATTGTTATTGGCTAACTTTTGAAAGATATATTGTATCTCGCCTTGGGCGCGGGTTGAGAGCATCTATCGTGGCTGTTTATCTGCAAAATTCCCCATCCTCGTGATCTTTTTGTAGTCTATATTATCCATTGTGTTTGTGTTGTTATTGATACTTTATCATTATGTAGTGGCTTCCAAAGGGTCCTTTTGAACTTCGAGACGTTGTTCTCTCATGTAAAGACGCATGACAATCGCATTTGGTAAAGTTAATGAATGAACATGTAATTCTAATTTCCTATAGCCTATTGTGATGGTTTGAAGAAGAATCGATTATTAGATTATGACGGTTTTATACTATGGATCATGTTCCTTTATTAACCGCATTAGTTGCTTATGGGTAGATTTTTTACTCGAAAGTATGCAATCTAGCTTATAAAAGCTGAAATTGTTGGCATTCATGTAGACATTTTGTTTGTAAATATGATTTCTAAGTAGTTTAAATGGGCACATATTATGTAGATCATATGGGGAGACCTTTCATATTGTTATTCATATACATAGGAAAGACCATTCATATGGAGGTCATTCATGTACATATTCAATATTCAATAGTTCATAAAAGTTAGCTACAAGTGGATGTACTATGTACTATTCTTTGATCGGTTTTACATGACCACTATCTATCGGTCTTTTACATGATCACTATCGCCTTCAACTCAAAAAAGTAAATGTCCAAGCATTCAACTTGTGGCAAGACCACTATTGATTGTCATCTAAAAAAAGTAAATAGTTTATACACTAGGCAAACAAATTTGCAATAAATATTTTGTTATAGTGCAATGCAACTTACCCACATTTTACACCATCCCTCAATTTGCATCCTTCGCTCATATGCATATATAAGTATACACAATATTCTTACACACATTTTTGTCTCATGTTCCATACACGAAACATACAATGCTTATACACAAATACAAATTCAAATGGCTAATCTTCTACTACACTACTTCCATCTTCATTTTCACAAGCGCCCACAAATATGATGAACTCTAGACACTCTATTACATTCCATTCCACTTATGCATCTACCCATTCCGCCACACCACAACTTATGCCGCCAAACATGCGCCAGCACAAGTAACAAATATGACAAAGTCTAAACACTCCACTAAATTCCATTCCACTTATGTGTTTACCCATTCCACACATCACGATTAATTCACGGTAGGCATCCCAATACATGTTTCTAGTGATATTTAATTATTTCTTTGGTCATTTACTATGGTGAACTCAAAATGTTGAAAGAGAACAATGGTGTGCACAATGATGTAGATCTTTGGGATACATGACTAGGAAGGAACAAGAGATCAGTTAAGGTTTCATGGAGCTTAGCATACCATGCGGGAGGTGCTTGTCTAAGACCATAGAGTGCTTTATGCGAAGGTACAAAAGCAGTCTAGAGTAGATTCAATGGCAAATCCTTCAAGTTGTTCAATATAAACAGGTTAAAAGAAGGTCCCAATGTAGAAAGGAATTAGTCACATCTAATTGATGAATATGGAAATGATTTTTGATGGCATGAGCAAGACTAACTCGAATTGAAGTCATTAAACTCTTTGGGGCATATATCGGCCAAAGTCAATTCGAATTTGGCTAAAACCTTGGCTACAAAGCGAGCTTTGAAACGTGATATATTCTCCAAATAGAAGTTGTATTTAAGCTTGAAAACCCACCTAGATCCAACCATGGGTGATTTGGTGCCTTGAAACAATACTCCAAGTATTGGCTTCAATAATTGATTCATATTCCTTTTCATAGCTTCCATCCATTGGGACTTCTCGGGTGTAAGAATGGCTAGTTCATAGGATGTTGGCTCAATGCGTTGTTCAGAGATATGAAACACATAGTCTTCTCTGCCCATACAGGAAGCTCTGGAAGGCCTACATGGAATTTCAAAAGCATGAGATTCGGAGACTGTTTGGGACTTAGTGGAGTCGAGGGCTCTTCAAAGACGATTCAAAGGTACGAGATGGATCAAATCTTTGAACAAGGTGTGTAATGGAATTTCTTCTTCAATCGATAAATGAGGGTGGTGGATTTGTAGACAAAAAAAAGACTTTCAAACTTATTGAAGGGATGCATGGCAAGATCGCGAAAGTTCTTTGATGCGGATCAAACAACCTATAGGCTTTTTTAAGCGTTGTCGCAATATAATGGACATAAAGGCCTTCGATTTAACAAAGTAAGTTTTAGCGGATTGAGAACAAGTGCAAAAGCAAAGCAACCAAAACTTTTAAATGCTTGAGACTTACGATCTTCTCGACCAAACTTTCCCGGTGATTGTTGATGCCAATTGTGAGGAACTCTGTTTGTAAGATATAATCGCGATGGGATAGCTTTCCCCCCAAAATTCGCTAGAAGTTATCGAGCACACTGAGCATCGCTGCGCCATCTCAATAATGGCCCTATTTGCACGTTACTCGCCATTTTATTCGGTGTATAGGGAGTGTGATCCGATCGTCGGATCTTGTGCGTAAATCTTTGAAGGCATTTGAAGTAAGTTCTCCATCTCCATTTTAGAACATCTAGTTTATTTCCTCAAAATCTCTACTTCTAGAAGAAAAATTGTAAATTGTGTGAAGGCCTCACTCTTGTGGTGTAGCATATAGACAAAATGCTTAGAGTAAGCATCCAAAATCAACATGAAGTATTGGGCTACTTGCGAGTTGAGGGTTTCATTGATCCACATACGCCAACGTGGAAACATTCAAGAGTTCGATGCTTTAGAGAGTTAGAAGCGAGAGAAAGAGGCTCGAAAGTGATTTTGTTTTGAAGACAAGGATTGCATGGTAATATTGAGAAGGACTTATCGAGAAAGTACCTTTTGTAGATCAAATGTTCCATCGCCGCTAATGAAATATGGCCAACTCTAAAGTGCCATAAGGCTTGAGGAGTATTCAGCGAGCAAAGATTTACTTCTTCAACAACATTTGCAATTTAATAGAGATTACCTTGTTGGGTGCCCGTGAGCATAATTTCCTTAAAGACATTTTGGATGTGACGTAAACCGTCCCCAAATGAAACAACAAGTCCTCATCCCGTTGATTTTACTTACGAAAAAGTAAGCTCTTGTGCAGTCAGGAACATGCAATATATGTTTCTCTGAATTTGGGAACACGGACTTGGTGTGGATTTTTACTGTTCCATTCCTTTGGGACGTTGAAGATGATTATCTCCCATGCAAACGGTTAGTCTTCATTCAAGGATTGGTAGTTAACGAAGATTCTTCGTAGGAGTCATATGACAAGTTGCACCGAGTCTAGAAATCATATAGGTCCTTTGGTTGGATACTTCAAGAGTGCAACACAATGATAATCCAGAGCCATGTTGCTCGCCCACAAGGGTTCGATTTAGCAATAATAGGGTGCGATTAACCTAATCTCGAAGCTAGATGTCCATCCTTTGACATCTATATGACTCCGAAGTTCCTCGAGCATCTTGAGTTTGATTTCCTCGAAAGTCCTCCAACCATAAGGTCATCATGAGGACGAGATTGTTGTCTCTGCCTCGAGACTCAATTTTGATTTTCTCATAAGCCGGTCAAAGATATAGACATCAAGACTATTCTCAAGAGAGTTCACCAAGCCTTCATAAGATTTAGGAAGACCGTTGAGCAAATCTGCATCTTTTTGCCCTCACTAATTTCGCCTCCATTGGCACACAAATCATCCAAAGATGTCTTTTCATTTTACACACATGCTCAAGCAAATCACCTCCTTCGCATGATTTGGAGCTCATACGACGCTTTAAAGACCAAATGATTTTCAGCAGTGGCAAACTCATAGTGGAATCTAAGGGACTCCCGCATAGCTTGGGCAGTTGGTGAGTCCTTCACAATGCATGCAGAGACATTGTCAAGACTTGTTATCAAAATGAACTGAGCCTTACGATCCCTTTCCACTTCATCAACAGCCTCCGGAATCAGAGGTTCATCAACATCGGCATCACTAGCCGGATTATCAAGAACAACAATTTGTGGAGCAGGCTCTACAACATCCCAGAGCTTCCGGTCCTTCAAAACCACTTGCATTCTCCATTTCCACATCTAGAAATTCTTCCACGATAAGCGAGGAATCATGCGCCACTCAGAGACATAAAGAGTTCCAGTGATATCTTCCATATCCAGACCTCACGATGAAGAAAAAGGTGATGAGACAGAGATACCGTACACCAGATTAATCACAGAGTTTAAGAATCAGCAACGGATGTTTAAAGCATGTGTAGGCCCATAACCCATTAAAGATCAACAATGCAAACAGAAGAGCTGAACCTTTGTGTGAGAAAATAAGAATTCGAAACTTTGCATTCAGAAAAACTTGATCTGATCCAGTGATCTACAACGCATTTTTATATGCCACAACACAATCTTAGGCTTAACACAAGCCTTAAGTTTAGAAACTTAGAGTAAAACAAGGAACCGTTTAACAAAGCAAAATTCAAGGAGTGAACTTAGCATAAGGGTGAAAGCATGCTAGGGTGTACCTTCTAAAGTGCTTTTTAGGGAGTGCGAAACTACCCAGAAAAGTACCCAGCACTGGGTACTGGGAACTTGCATAAATGCTGCAATAAATAATAAGTTTGAGAGTTAATTCATTTATATTAGTCTCTAATAGTATTGTTATCCTCTAATACTATAGATTGACATGTTATTGACCTTCAATTCAAAAATTTTTGATTGATTTTAATGGAAAGAAAAAACAAAAAGTACCAGTTTTAAAAGTACCCAGTGTAGGTACTTTTAAGGGTTCCAAAAGTGGTACACCGTAGCATGCTTTTACCCATAAACAAAAATAGATGTTTCCAAGCTCGTAAACCTTTTGATATCCAACAGTATGAATAGATAAGCACAATAATAGGAGTTCCAAGGGGATTTGATATGGATGCATAAATGACTGCTCACGAACCATAGATCATGTAGTCTAAAAAACAATTGATGGGTTGTTAAATATTAAAATAAAAAACATAGATTTAATAGAAAAAATTACATTAAACCGTTGGTTGTATTGATTAAAGCATTAGGTTTTCTAAGACATTGGACTATTTTGATAATGGTTCGCCTTCATATTTCATATTCTAAAACCCTAGGCTTAACCCATATAGAGGTTCATATGCATTCCAAACCTTGGGAGAACCAAGACTTCATATTTCAAATCATAAGTGCCCCCAATCATAAACAACCATATATGGTCAGGGTAGAGAGCTCGACAAGTCCGACGCATCGAGGTAGTCTAGGTGCATCTAAATGGTTCGAGTAAATTCCTATGATGACATCCTAGGAAATGACGATTCTGGTTCTTGGTGCGGTCTTGGCTAGGGCGGAGAGAGGAGAGTCGCCTTCCTCTCTCTCCAATCCGCAGACTGCCACCTCCATCCCGTGCTCGCGAGATATTAGGAAAGTGCTAGCAAGGGCAGACAATCCATTTCAAAATTTCCGGAAAAAGATCCGCACAAATCGCGCATTTTCTTCTCCTCTCCTCCGGACATAATCCGGATCTTTTTGGGAAATGTAACCACAAACGTGGTTCTTTTCTTTGATGTTTTTGCATTATTTCCATCTCCTTTCTTGAAGATGGTCACCGAAAATGGTTTGCCCGGGGCTGGGACACCGCCTATAAGGTGAAGAGAAGAATAGTTTCTCAAGATTCAGGTTGTGGAGATGTGACATCATGTAATTTTTGGCAGTTGAAAACCCTCGATCCGAATAATGGAATTTCTTGGAATGAATTCTATTTTGCCATTATCTCTTCACTCTTTTCTTACTAGCGGAAGATCCAGTCTTTGCAAATGATGATTAGAAAGATTATGTTTTGTCGGGGGAGCTATCTGAGATGAATCCAGAATTATTGATTTATATTGAAGAGGCAAAGGACAATTAGATATATGGCAGAAATAAAAAATCTAAATGCTTAAGTATGAAGCTTGAGCATAGAAGATTGAGCACAGAAGCACCTAGGTTTCTTTTTAAGCACCGCTAAGCTTGAGAAGCCACTCAAATACTTAAATTTGGGTGAAAATTTGTCTTGATGCCAAATTACCTTGGCTTTCCATATGGAATTAGCATGCAGTCTTCTTTGTGTCCTAGCATGTGCTTCTTCAAGTACTGATATGCCTGTTCGTGTCATATCTGGCTGTTGTCTTATAGTCTAAGGACGTACATCTTCTTTCTACTTCAGCAATTCAGGTTATTTGTGTGTTTCTCGGGCCAACAGAATTATTTAGGAGCCATTGGCTCTTCGATCATCTTGGTGACTCGGTTCCATGTGGAGAGACATCTGCGTTACCTTAATGCGCATTTGCTATTAGAGCTTTTAATAAGTTTCTGCAGTTAAGGGAATGAAGATGTTGAGTCTACTCTCGTAGTAGTTCTCTTCTTTGTAATGAAGCATTGTAATTTCTTTTCTATATAATATAAAAAAAAAACCACCACCGTTCTCTCAAAAAAAAAAAAAAAAAAAAAAAGAATCAACCTGGTCCGACAATCGAGGTATTCTATGGTGCACCTCATCTAGAATATATAGCACAATAACGGGGGTTCGAGGAGAAATAGATGCATAAATGACTATCGAACTATAGATCTTTCATCATTGGCTTTGACCAAGATCTCGCTAGTACAATGACTCCTTGACCTACTATTTCCTTGTTGCACTTGTGCATGATTCGACCTTCTTGTCCCTCCATTGCACCCTACTACTGAGAGGACTATTTGTTTTTCTTCAACATTCTTAGTAGGAGGGCCTTCCTTAGTGGAATTGCCCTTTCCTGATGTCTCACCATTGTTTGTCATATGTTATGTGGATGATATTCTCATCATTGCAGCCAATGAAAAAAGACCTCAACCTTCTGAAATCTCAGCTCCAAGCCAATTTCAAGATGAAAGACCTTGGCCAGTGCGTTATCTTCTTGGCATAGAAATTTCCTTATAATCGCTTAAATGGAACTTTGTCCATGAAACGGACCAAATACTTTGCGTAATTTGATCCAAAAATCTCGGTCTTTTCGACTATCATCCAATTAAAACAAATGGAAATAAACTTACCTCTATTTCCAAATGATCCAGAATGCTCTTCAAACATGCGGTATTTTTGTGACAATTATTGAAGCATCATTGGATCACTGAACTTTGCAGCCTTGACCACATGACCAGATTTGTCTCTTGTCACCTGTAAACTCAGTCAATTCTCTGTTTCCTCAAAACAAACTAATTGCACTGCTCTCAAAAGATGTCGCAGGTACCTTGATGGCACAATTGATAATGGCATCATGTACAATGCAAAGGACACTACAGATCTTCTTGGCCATTCTGATTACTGGGCAGAAAACTTACATGATAGAACCTCAACTTCAGGCTAATAATTCATCATTGCAGGAGGTATCATAAACTGGAAAAGCACTAAGTAGAAATGTGTGGCCCAGTCCACAACCGAGGCCAGATATATAGCACTTGCTAATGCAAGTAATGAGGTAGTATGGCTACAACAACTCTACAGGGATTTGGGCATACACATTGATGTCCCACTGATTATCTTCTGTGACAACCAGGGGACAATTGCCATTTCTAAAAATCCAGTGATGGATGCTCGAATGAAACATGTTGATATTAAGTTTCACGTGGTTAGGCAGTTGGTTGAGGAAGGAAAGATCAAGATTGATTATTGCTGCACAAATGATATGGCTGCAGATATTCTGACCAAAGCTCTTGCCAATCGAAGATGGGCAAAAATGGGGCAGCGACTTGGAATGTTTTAAACAGTTCAAATTGGTTTCAGACCTTTTGAGGAGAGTGTTGGATATCAAAAGATTTACGTGCTTGGAAACATCTATTTTTGTTTCTGCTAAGTTTACTCCTTGAATTGTGCTTAATTAAAGGGTTCCTTGTTTTATTCTAAGTTTCTAAACTTAAGGCTTGTGTTAAGCCTAAGATTGTGTTACAATGGCATATAAAAATGTCTTGTAGGCCACTGGATCAGATCAAGTTTTTCTGAATGCAAAGTTTCGAGTTCTTATTTTCTCACACAAGGTTCAGGTTCTTGCTTTTTGCCTTTGTTGATCTTTAATACATACTCTTAGTATTCTTGTTTTAAAGTTGTGCAAGTTTGCAAATTTTTGTGGAACAATTCAATGGCAAGCAAAATAACATGCTATAAACTTCTGCGATTTTTGTTTCGTATTTGGGAATCAGTGGTTGGGACTATGATTTTGATCCCGTATTGTATTATATTTTGGCATGTTTGAGCAGCTTGTTTGCATTTAGTGGTCTAGTTTTAATTTCAATGTATTTGCAAGTTTATTGTTTTGCTATTTTCCATGCTAAATTGTAGAGGCGGGATAGAGTTTCACGCCACTTCCTTTTTTTGGAGTTCTCTGTTTCTATGGGTGAGGCGCAGAGCGGGCGGTAGCGCAGCATTGTTGAAGCCAAGCGACCTTTGCTTTGTTGGGAGTCGAAAGGGCTAGATGTCTCTGTTGCGGTGTGGAGTTGTTCGGGGAGTCTTGAGAATTTGTGAGGTAAGTCGACCTACATTTTCCGCAAACAAAGAACATCTGAGATGGGATTTGGGCATTCAGGATGAAAATTTAGGGCATTTGACTTCTTTGTGAAGGAGAAATTTGTGTGCCGAAGCTCTGGCAGTGGCGGCTCCGTTCTGTTGTCCTATTGTTGGTGTCCCCGTTTTTTTTTTAGGCTTTAGCTTGCTATGTGGTTCCACAACAGATGCTTCTTTGCTGCTTCCTTGTAAGATGGAGGGTTTACGGTGAGGCCGAGATAGCCTGGAGGGTTCCGAATCCTCGGCCCTGCCACAAAACAACCATCTCACATTGTCTTGGAGTACATCCACTTACTTGAGATTGATTTGGAGATTGGGCTGATTGATCTCTAAGCAGCCAGGATTCATTGAAGCAGTTCGGTTTTTGGATTGAGTGTGCAGATTAATAGGGGGCGGTCAGGGGATCGATTGACAAGCTTTCTAAGCGTTGGTTTCTTTACTTTGGTTCTTTGGTTCTCTTATTCTGAGTTAATGGAGCGAGGGTTAGAAAATGCTTAGGGCATAGCTTCTCTTTTCCTTTCTTCATTTGGAGTAGCCTTCCATCGTTATCCCAACTTGCCGCGGCGTGGAAAATTGCCTTGGTTTTGACCCTTTCCCCGTTGAGAAGAATGGAGGGCAGCGGTTTCATGAAGCCGTGGTATGTCATGCCATAGTTCTTCTTTGAGGTTTAGTGGAGGGCGTGTGTGTGAAGCTAGGTCCGGCAAATTGAGAGCGCCAATGGTTTTGAAGTGGTTTTTGTTTTCTTCTTCCTAATTGCTTCAACCATCGTTGTTTTCACACCATTGACAGGTGGCATGCATTTTTCCGCCAAAAATCTAATGGCCTTTGATCCGGCACAATAATTTGAATATTAGCCATATCAATGGTGGAGAATAAAACTTGAATGTGAGCCATAATACTTGGAAAAAACATTATAAAAGTGACCATGTTAAATAACATGCTAGATGAGGTGGCCTCCAAGTTGGTTCCTCCCTAGTTGGAGGGTTTTATTTGGTCCCAAGCCATATTTAGTTAGGGTATCGGGATCAAAAACTATTGCTTGGGAAAAAGAATAATAAATCAGCTTGATGTAGGGGACGGGTTGGAGGAAAGGAATAAAACAAACCATTACATTCCACACTTAAAAATAAAATTCCCCTTAAACCCCCTGGTTTGGGTGCATATTCACATCGGGGGTGACTCGGGCATCGAGTCGTTGGATAAGCATATATGCCCTTTATTCCTCGATCTCAACCGTACATAGAAATCCTGGATTTGTGGGGTATGCATGTACAAGTTTTGGTATCTTGTATAACACGGTTTGCAAAAATACTATAAGATTTGAGACAATGTACTATATGGTGTTGATTTTGTACATGTATAATATGATTTTAGGGGGCTCTCGTTGCCCTCGTCACCCAGTGTGAATATGCACCCAAACCAAGGGGGGTTTAAGGGGAATTTTATTTTTAAGTGTGGAATGTAATGGTTTGTTTTATACCTAAAAAATTTTGGCCCTTCTAAGTTTTAACAAACCAAAGGCAGAACGTAATGAATTGTATTTATTTTTAAAAAAAAATTGGGTCTTGGTTGCTTATTATGAACCAAAGTCAGTTTGGCTTATCTTTTTGAATATGCAACACAACAGGTTTGTATGCTAGGGCGTCCTAACACATTTACAATATGATACAAGCACCTCTTATACACATTTATGAATATTATACAAAGTAAAGATCTTCTAAATCGAACGTGGTACTCAAAGGGCCATTACAAAAAAATAAATGTAACTAGATGATGCTTGTTGCTTCTAGCTCTAAATTTTTGGCCCACAAAGCTACAAGTACAATATCTAGCATTACCTTGCAAACTCACATTAAACACAACAAAATTAGTAGCTTCATATAATTGCGCACAAAATTATATATAAATAGCTATGACACATTCCTTTGCAAGAGGTTTGCCAATCAAACTTACCCTAAAAATTTGAGATTAGAAATTGCTTATTTACTTCAAATATAGCATTCCACACTAGCCCAACGAGTACATAATAAAGGGTGGCCAAACTCAAGGAATCTTTGAGACAACAAATAACACAAAAATAATCTGCGTCTACAAATCCACAAAATCGGTACATTCACTTTACATGGGAATGTTAAGCTTCTCTCCAACAACCATGACATCCCTTCCAAACCATTTCTTTGATCTTATTGAATCGGACCGTAACACGCCAATAGACCAAAGTATTAAAAGTAATCAATGAGCCAAATTTTAAAATGTGCAATGACAAAGTTTTTCAATCACGGGGTTATTAAAAATAACATTTGAGGCGCTAGGAGTGCCATCTTTGTGCTCAGAATGCAAGTCCGGCCCGGCTATCATTTGCACCAACATTGGGTGGACTTCGTTCCTCATACTGCTATGTTCAACTATGGTTACCTGCCAACAATTTTGAAAACTTAGAAGTCAAAGCATGAGAAGAAGGAAAAGGAGGAGTTCTAAGCAACACCAACATGACATACTTACAATTTTCACAGCAAAGCTGATAACTTGGATTAAAAAATTAGGTACTAACAGTAGGAAAAAAGAGATCCGGTTATCTATATAACACAACATTGCTTGGATACCTTTGAATAGCCATTGGGCATCTCTTGAACCGGGAATCCCAGGAAGGTCTCCTCTTGCATTTTGTGGCCCAGGAAAGAGGGGTTTCTCCACTGAAGCCATCGAGGGACACATCAACAATGGCCCATAATCCTTGATCTTTGTTGCAATATCTCAAAGAATAGACTTGTCTGAGTAGGAACAATGGGAGAAGGCATCTGCATTTCTGCATACATACTATGTGAATACACCAATACTTAACATAGGCGTAAACCTTACAAAAGACCTCATTTAATGCGGTAATATTAAAAGAGCTTGATCTCACCGGTTCTGGTCGTTGTTCGGTACCCGAAGTTGTACCATTTGATAGGACTTGCGGGGGCCCGATTAGCTTTGAAACTATACAAGTGAACATTTACGTCCATTTGTTACGCACAAAGCACATAATTCTGAATGGGTATACTATACTACCAAACAAAAAGCTCGTACGAATGAATCGATATAAGATTAAAGATGATATGGACATATTACCCATGATCCGCGACAATTTCAACCCGTGAAAGCCATGTTCATCATAAATAGGCGTAGGTGTACGAGTAAGCAGTTTTTAGTCAACATGCGGGTCCCATGCCTCTGAATAATGTCTTTGTGTATTCATCATAATTCATTGTGTCTCTTGATCTTTAGAAAGTCCACGCGGGGATTCATGTCTGCGTGTAGCAAAAAACTCCTCCATTGCAGCAATAGCTAATTACGCCATCAAAGGTTTATCTGCTTCTGATATGTGCCCATAATTAGAGATGGCCTCTGAATCGCAAACTTGGGATAAGCCATCTCTGCAAACCATCATAAACCCGGGGATAAACGAAAGGCTGCTTCCTTCCCGCTGGTAAAATCCTCCATTGCAACAATAGCTAAGTGCCGCCATCAAAGGTTTATCACGCTAACCATTTGATATTGCCCATGATTAGAGATGGCCTCTGAATCTGCAAACCGGATAAGCCATCGCAAACCATCCCAAACCGGGATAAGCCAAAACTTCCTTCCCTTTGGCGCTCCTTGCCCAGATCTTGTGGGTACCACGACCTAATTCATGTGCCGATGATTGCATGCAATAAGATTCTCTCATATTTGTTTTGTTTTATTTCTATTTTTATTTTTAATTTTTTGAAAAGGGCTTTTATTATGAGATCAACCGATTTTGTCTTTTTAAAGGGCTTTTGTTGTAAGCCTTTGATCTTGACCGTTAAGAAAGGCAAAAAAAAGTGCAAGTTAAATGCAAATGCAGGCACACTCTAGATGTACCAATTAGTACACCTCATGTATCTGACCCACCAAATCATATAAAACCATTGAAAAAAAGTACGCAAAAATACAAAAAGAAACCCCATTTATTATGCTACATATTTTTAGCGGTAGGAAGATCTGGAGGAGGTCGAGGAACTTTCAATCGGCGAGTTTAGCTCCATTCTTAACAATAAATACGGTGGCCATTCCCAAGACACATGTCCTTCAAAGTGGCAATGCAAAAATCAAACACATAACAGAAACAAGCGAGAAATATCATCGGATCCTACTATCATTATCATATAGCAGAGGCCTTATGGCATAACGGAAAGATGAGACCATATACACGGGTTTTCAACTCTCGGTAGCCCGTTGATCCATCGAGAAACTCTTCAACATGGCGGTATTTCTTGATGCGGGGATCAATCGAGTTAAACTTGGCGGGGATCAGAGAAGAGGAATTATAATTCCAGCTCCATAACCAACCACATAAAAATTCGGTTCCATGCAAAATGGAAGGATGTCCACGAGGCTTGAAATTCACAGTCCTTGCATTACCAACTCAACGGTAGCTCAAAGGGATCTCCCGTAACCATGGTAGCCTTTTACGTTTATGGCAACACAAAGAAACTGATTCACGGTTGTTGTCATAAAATATCTGAGAATAATAGTAATGCAATGATCTAAATAAGTTGAAAAGATCTACATATCAAAGCAAACAATTTAGCCTTTGCAATATATGAGGCTTCATTGTCTAACAATAATAAAGATGTCACTCTGTAGAACCTAATCAATGGGTGGCCTTTTAAACTCACAAAACTTGCCTTGCTTGCTTGCTAAGCTCCCATTTTGCCTTTGCTTGCTTATAATTTTGCGTGCATTTGTCACGAGAACGTATGTGAATGCACCCGTTACCCATCTTGAAGAATCCTACAACATATATCACGGATCTAAGAAGGTAAGAAGCGGAGGGAATATAAAGGAAATAATTAAATCGCTATATTTTGCGTTTTGAGCACTAGTGTTTGCTTCTTTAATTCACAACAATAAGAAATAGCGGCATAAATCTAGGTAACACATTATCTTTCAAATGGGAATATTAGCCCAAATATACTTCAAATCGCTCATGAAATCATAGTTGAGTAAGGACACACTTACCATTTAGTTTGATTCATTGAAAGCGGTTTTATGTAATTTGATTATATCTATTGTTATTATTAAAAATTGAACCTAATTCCAAGGAATTTCACGGTTTTTTAAATATTTTATTTTAACTTTATATATTTCATAAATACGTGTTTTTCTTATCTTCTTTTTATTTTGGGATGGGGTTGGGAACCGTGCCACAGGCAGCCGCATGTTAAGCGCATGTGGCGTTCCATTCCCCCTTGGGGGGGCGCTCTGGCGGCTTTCGCCGGGGAGTTGCGAGGTTTTGAATTGGCCCGGAGGTCTTTCAAAGTTTTTGAAGCGGCGAGAGTCTTTTAAATCTTTATCGCATCTCAATGCAATCTCCTCCTGCTCTTCTCACGATTTTGGAGCTCAAGTTTTTTTTTTTCTTTCTCTGGTCTTCTCGATGATTTTTTGTTCCTCGACTTTGGGTACATTTATAATTTCGAGTTGGTTAGGTGTGTTGGGCGGGGAAATTGTTTGTTTTAGTGTGAGTGCCGAAATCCAAGCTCGATTCTTCTTACTAAAGTTGAAGGTTTTCTTTCTTCAGCGATACTCGAAACTCTTTGCAAATAACGGAACAAATGCTTAGCCGATGGTAGGCGCATTTTTCTTTATATATTTGTTCTTAGGCTGTAAAATTCTTAAGTTGTTTTATTGCTTTACGAGAGATGTTGCACAATTAGGATGCAACCATCTTTTTGCAATTCACGACTACAATACAAAGGTGACTAGATTTTTATTATCCTGTTTGGCTTTGTTTTAAAAGTGTCTCTATTGTATTTTGCATAGTTTATCCTACTCAATGAGAAATTGTGAGTACCTCTACGCATTCAAGTTTAAAGGCGTAAAGATAATTCCATATCTGTTTGTGGTGGTGTGGAGGCCCATATCGAAGTTGCCAAAGGCGTAGAAAATGGGGACACTTAAAGAAGAACCTCAAAGCTTTGCAGATATCTAGATTTGATCTATGGTAGCCACTAATGAAATTACAAGGAAATAGTGGTTGTGACAAAGGCTTGCACATATTCTTTGTTGTCTAATTTTGAGACAATGATATAAAAGAACACTTGCCATTTGACATGGGGTTATTTTACGGTGAGTCGTATCATCTTTGAACATATACCTTGATGAAGCAATGGGATTCAAAATCAATATGTATGTTGTTATGTTTGCTTGGAACCATTAGGAACATCTTAGACTACAAGCAAAGTATTTAAGTATGAGAGCAGATTGGTGCAATGATTTTGGCTTACCTAGAATGCATATCTTCTTATTACATATATGTAGATAGTGATATGATTGTGCGGTGGTGAACATCTAAGCATTTCGATTTATAATCTTGTGGGATCTTGCCGGGACTTTCTTGAGCGGTTTTGTGGGCATCTGTAAGGATGGTTGTTATAATGCTAGATATTACATGTTGCATATTGCTTACATGTTTTGCATGTTTACATGCTTTTACATATGTTTGGTTTTAGGGGCGAAGGGGCCCAAATTTTAATATAACCAACACACCAACTACCATTAACATTAATTATCACAACCATTGGATCCAACACATTTAAATTAAAAATCCCCTTAAACCCCTTTGGTTTGGGTGCATATTCACCGGGGGGTGACTCCGGGCCTTGAGAACATTTGGATGACATATTCACCCTTATTCTTTAATCTACACGTCACGTAAAATTCCTAAGTTTGTAGGGTATGCAAGTACAAAATTTGCTATCTTGTATAAAGATTTGCAAAATACTATAAGATTTGAAGCAAAATACTATATGGTGTTGATTTTATGCGTGCAAAATATAAATTATAAGGCTCTACCGGCTGCCCTCGTCACCCGGTGTGAATATGCACCCAAACCAAAAGGGGTTTAAGGGGGATTTTAATTTAAATGTGTTGGATCAATGGTTGTGATAATTAATGTTAATGGTAGTTATGTGTTGGTTATATTAAAAAAAAGGGCGCCCCCTTAAAAAACAAACATATGTAAAAGCATGTAAACATGCAAAACATGTAACAATATATGTGTAAATATCTAACATTATAACAAAAAAAAAAAAAAATAATATGAAGCTTGAGTAACTATAATATTATAGCATAATGTAACTTAATTACATACGCTTTAAAAGCATATTATTTAAAAATTTATTAAGCCATTGAAGGCGGCAAAGTATTATAGCAATTTTGAAGCACTCAAAATAGATGGCGACTTAAGATCTGATATACATCTTAGTTGATTTGCCTATCAAACCGGTCTGCTTGCGAGGCGGTTAGCCTATTTACTTGCATACGTAAACCCAACCAACCAACCAACCAACCAACCATAATAACAACACATCAATAGGGTCTTAAGCCATGCGCGGTGGTGGTTCTTGTTGGTGGTGCGAGGACTAATTGAACTTGATCTTCATTTATTGGATTCTCTGATACGGTAATGTTGGATCAACATCATGTTGACTTATCATCGAAGAAATGCCATGTGGAATTGATGGATTGAGAGATTCTATAGTGCATGAGCGTAAAAGGAAAGAAATTGGTTAGATTGATATTAATTTAGAAAATAGGAATTTTACTAGTGAAATAAAATTGAATCAATAAAAGCTTTTGACAGCTTGATATGCTCTACAATAATGTTTTATTCACAAACCTTTAGTAACAAAATAAAATTGAATCAAATAAAAGCTTTAGACATTGATATGCTTGACAATAATGTTTTATTCACAAACCATTGCATGAAAGACAACAACATCAACGTTACTCTGCGGTAACAATTGGTGAGGTTCATAAAGAACTTAGTGACACTTTTTCTCGCGGGTTGCACGGCTTTGGTTTAACAAAGTGAAGAGAATCGGCGGTTTGGTGATGTGGAGTAGGTTTCTGTAACGGTCCCGTGAAGCGAGATCAAGGATAGAGGTTTTTTGAAGCAAGCTTGCTCTGTTGGCATTCCACGTGTTACTTCTTCTCGACTATTTCTCTTTCACAATGAAACCATTGTTTATCAATCCATATGATTTTGGATGCTCCATATGGCCCTTTGTTTGGTGATCACACTTGCGACTTCGAGGCGGCATGGAATAATCCATTTGTTATGTGCACAAAATCCATTTGTTGATTGAAGCTAAAGGCATTTTACTATGAATAATCCGGCCGAGGGGAATATCCAAAAGTTGGAAGCAAGCAGAGGGGCCTAAAACTCTAAACTCTTTTAGAATACGCAACAAATCTTAGAAACGGACAAAGTGAAGGAAACAAAGGCGGGTTTTGCGGCATTGCATTGTAGAATCAAGAAAACCAATATCTTGTAAAAATACCATTATATTAAGCTGAAGAAACATTAAAAACAAATACCTTTGTAAATGTGAGCAAAAATCCATCTCGTGATAACCTTCCATCGACAAACATCCACTCAGGCAACAAGAATCCAGAGGCAAAGTACATGCATGCGCATGCACATGCACATGCACATGCCTGGCTCCAATACATGCACGCACACATGCCGTTCTGCGTGCACATGCATACACATGCACACCGTGCACATGCACATGCACATGCACACCTGCGTGCTGCGTGCACATGCACATGCATACACATGCTTGGCGGTGTTCATGCACAAACATCTGCGAGAAAGACAACAACCCACCGGTTGTTTTGTGCGAAAATTAACGGCCCATAAAGGGTGCACTCTAGAAATACTATTTAGTACACCTCAATGAATATAACAAGCGAAATCATAGAAAAACCATGTGAAAAAGCATTATAAAAACAAAAAGTAACCCCTGTTGTTATGCTACATATTGATTTATCTCATGTTGATATGATTTGGTGATTAAAAAATAAAGCATTTGTGAAGAAGGTGCATATACTTACAAAGCGCACCCTCGTATTTTACTTTAGGGAAAACATTCACGCACCTTCTTTATGGATAATGGCATGTTTCTTTTAGTGCGCTAATGTGCAATGCGGTTACTGCCGAAAAATTTGCCTTCTTGTTACTATTTGGTAGGTGCTTTTTTGTTTTATTGGCTCTAATCTTGGTTATTTAATGGTTAATTATTAGGGGACAAATTCACCACAACATCTACTACCATATTTTGCAAATGGAATGCTTTAAACAAATGCTTAGGTGATAGATACAAGATGGTTTTCTTATGTATATTTCTTTTGTCGACACATAAAATGCTTAAGTTCTCTTATTGCTTGCGGGGGATTTTGCATTATTGTATTGCTTTACATTGCTTTTATTTGCTTTCTTGTATTGCTTTTACATTGCTTTATTGTATTGCTTTATTTCTAGAAAAATATCTTTGCATATTCATCCTATATTTTATAAGTCAATTTGTGGAATATACTATATAAACAATATAGCGGAAATATTGCATGTTTTTCTATTACACATTAGGTTTGTAGATCATGGATTTTGCTCAAAGATAACCATTAAATATTGCACATACATAAAAGTGGAGTGAGCAACACTTGCATCACATGGACCTATTTCAACCTTGACAACATACTCGAGCAAACATATTATTGACATAATATAAAATGCTTACGATTTCTGGCATCAAGAAACCGACTTTATTGTTTCTCTTTTGCCGACCTAAAATTGTTTTGTCATTCTATCTTGACATGAAGCAATGTCACGGTCCATCATGTTATCACGATGCCTAACAGGTGCCATATCATTTTTATTAAAGCTTGTAGGTTTTCTTATATTTTCTAATGTATCTAGAGTGCCTACGCTAGGCACTATTGCAAAAGATGTGTAATGAGTGGGTTACGGGAATGGAGACAATATCTGCTTGATGAAACACATTTAATAAGAGGAACAAAACGAAAATATAGCAAGCTTAAGCGGATCCTAGCATGTTGCCTTATGCTATATCCCGGAAGAGGAAAAAAAACTTATGAGATTCTTTTTAACATTGGAGTTTTGTTGATGTTCAAAGTCGCGATCCATTTGCCAACAAACAATATTTAAGGGGTTGGCGGAAACAATGGTAGTAAAGTAGGCATCATGAGATTCTCGCATTGCTTGTCAATGTGGTCCCAATAGATGTATAAATCTGAACTATCTATCTATTTATTGGAACAAATCATTGGTTGTGCTTGATTCTAGGTAGGCGGTTTTGGGGTCTTTTAGCTTTATTATTGCTTATGGTTTCCCTATTGATATGTTTCTATTTGTGGAGCATTAGGAGGTCTTGGGATAGAGGATATACATAATAAAAAGCTTGCTACTTGTGCCATAAGCTTGAAAACAACTCGTAATTTGTTGCTTTTTCTTGTGAGCATTCTAGGAGTCATGCTTGATATTTCATGGGGCAAATCTGAAGCTGATGTAGCTTTGAGATGGTGAGTTCTATCATCAAGATAATCCTTGAAAATATTTGCTTGCAATGCACTTTAAGTTGTACCCAGTGAAATCGATATACAATCACTTGAGAAATATTTTGTAGGCATCTTATTTATTAACGAAAACAAACATTTTCATATGGTTTGTACGTTCTAAAACCTATTTGAATATGGAAAAGCTCAATACTACATTCAGACAAATTGGGATGAACTACTATTGTGGTTTAGATCTTATGGGGCACAAGATCTTGATTTAGAAAGCGTCTTAGATCCTATTAAGATTGTATCGAAAGCTTTCATGATAGAAAGTGGATGGAGCATGTTTAATGATGCACATTCCCATACCGGCAATTCTTTGTGTATATTCCAGCAGATTAATAACACCCTCATGCCTTGAAGATGAGATGAGAATGCCTTTATCTCCGTTTTTTATTTTATATTAGTGAATACAAAAAATGAATGAAAGCGCCATTGGTCCTCTGCATATACCACAATATTAATATGGTCTTTATTTGCATTTTTTTTGTATTAGGTAAATAGAAATATTTTCTTTTCATTCTATCTATTTCACTCTTTTCTCTTCTACTTCCTTCCCGATTATTTTCTTTGGTTATTAGAATCTAATATGGGTGAGAACCTTGGAGCGTCTATTGAGTTCAACTTTGCTTGTGGTTTGTCCATGTTTGAGATTTCTTATTAGGCAAAAAGGTGCGTGTCTAAGGTGGCGTCCCTTACCTGCAACATATCATCTTGATGATGGGAAAGTATAACAATTGAATAGAAAAGATGCATTTCATTATTTCACATTTTTATTCTTGAACTAGCATGTGAGAGCTCTTGCACTCTATTGTTATTGGCTAACTTTTGAAGATATATATTGTATCTCACCTTGTATACGGGGTTGAGAGCATCTATCGTGTGAAAGGCGGTTTATGCGGGTAAAATTCCCCCATCCTCGTGATCTTTTGTAGTCTATATTATCCATTGTGTTTTGTGTTGTTATTTGATACTTTATCGTATGTAGTGGCTTCCAAAGGGTCCTTTGAACTTGAGAGGCGTTGTTCTCGTGTAAAAAACGCATTATGACATTTTGGTAAAGTTAATGAATGAACATGTAATTCTAATTTCCTATAGCCTATTGTGATGGTTTTGAAGAAGAATCGGTTATTAGATTATGGCAGGTTTATACTATGGATCATGTTCCTTTATTAAGCGCAATTAGTTGCTTATGGGTAGATTTTTTTACTCACGGTATGCAATCTAGCTTATAAAAGTTGAAATTGTTGGCATTCATGTAGACATTTTGTTTGTAAATATGATTTCTAAGTAGTTTAAATGGGCACATATTATGTAGATCATATGGGGAGACCTTTCATATTGTTATTCATATACATAGGAAAGACCATTCATATGGAGGTCATTCATGTACATATTCAATATTCAATAGTTCATAAAAGTTAGCTACAAGTCTTGGATGTACTATTACTTTGCTTTGATCAGTTTTACATGACCACTATCTATCGGTCTTTACATGATCACTATCGCCTTCAACTCAAAAGTAAATGTCCAAGCATTCAACTTGTGGCAAGACCACTATTGATTGTCATCTAAAAAAGTAAATAGTTTATACACTAGGCAACAAATTTGCAATAAATATTTTGTTATAGTGCAATGCAACTTACCCACATTTTACACCATCCCTCAACTGCATCCTTCGCTCATATGCATATATAAGTATACACAATATTCTTACACACATGTTTTGTCTCATGTTCCATACCGCGCTGCATACAATGCTTATACAAATATACAAATTGAATGGCTAATCTTCTACTACACTACTTCCATCTTCATTTCACAAAGCGTCCACAAATATGATGAACTCTAGACACTCTATTACATTCCATTCCACTTATGCATCTACCCATTCCGCACACCACAACTTTATGCCGACATGCATGGGCACAAGTAACAAATATGACAAAGTCTAAACCTCCCACTAAATTCCATTCCACTTATGTGTTTTACCCATTCCACACATCACGATTAGCAGTAGGCATCCTTGGGGCACATGTTTCTAGTGATATTTAATTATTTTTTGGTCATTTACTAAAAGGGTAGGTCAATGGTGAACTCAAAATGTTGAAGAGAACAATGGTGTGCTAACTTGATGTAGATCTTTGGGATCTGCATGACTAGGAAGGAACAAGAATCGGTTAAGGTTTCATGGAGCTTAGCATACCATGCAGGAGGTGCTTATGCGAGACCATAGAGTGCTTTATGCGATTAATACAAGCAGTCTAAAGAGTAGATTCAATGGCAAATCCTTCAAGTTGTTCAATATAAGCACAAGGTCCCAATGTAGAAAGGGAATTGAGTCACATCTAATTGATGAATATGGAAATGATTTTTGATGGCATGAGCAAGACTAACTCAATTGAAGTCATTAAGCTCTTGGGGCATATATCGGCCAAAGTCAATTCGAGGGTTTGGCTAAAACCTTGGCTACAAAGCGAGCTTTGAAGCGTGATATATTCTCGGTTGTATTTAAGCTTGAAAACCCACCTAGATCCAACCATGGGGTGATTTAGGGCCTTGAAACAATACTCCAAGTATTGGCTTCAATAATTGATTCATATTCCTTTTCATAGCTTCCATCCATTGGGACTTCTCCGGTGTAAGAATGGCTAGTTCATAGGATGTTGGCTCAATCGTTGTTGAGAGATATGAAACACATAGTCTTCTTCTCTGCCCATCTGAGGGAAGCTGGAAGGCCTACATGGAATTTCAAAGCGGGGAGATTGAGGAGACTTCCGGTTTTGGGACTTAGTGGTCGAGGCTCTTGACCGATTCAAAGGTACGGATGGATCAAATCTTTGAAGCGATTGATGGTGTGTAATGGAATTTCTTCTTCAATCCGGGATAAATGAGGGTGGTGGATTTGTGGCAACAAAACAAGACTCAAACTTATTGAAGGATGCATGAAGCGTCGTCCCGAAGTTCTTTGATCTGAGATCAAACAACCTATAGGCTTTTAGCATTGTCGCATTAGCTAATGGACATAAAGGCCTTGATTTAACTTGAAGTTTTAGCGGATTGAGAACAAATGCAAAAACAAAGCAACCAAAACTTTTAAATGCTTGAGACTTCTGAGATCTTCTCGACCAAACTTCTTCGGCGGTGATTGTTGATGCCACTTGTGAGAACTCTGTTTGTAAATATATAATCTGATGAGATAGCTTTCCCCAAAATTCTGCTAGAAGTTATCGAACCTTGAGCATCGTTAAGCCATCTCAATAATGGCCCTATTTTTGCGCTCTACTCTGCCATTTTATTGGTGTATAGGGGCGTGATCACGATCTTTGAATCTTGTGCAGAAATCTTTGAAGGCATTTGAAGTAAGTTCTCCATCTCCATTTAGAGAACATCTAGTTTATTTCTGTAAATCTCTCTACTTCTAGAAGAAAAATTGTAAATTGTGTGAAGGCCTCCTCTTGTTGTGTAGCATATAGACAAAATGCTTCCGAGAGTAAAAGCATCAAAATCAACATGAAGTATTGGGCTACTTGCGAGAGTTGAGGGTTTCATTGATCCACATACGTCAGCGTGGAAACATTCAAAGAGTTACGGATGCTTTAGAGTTCGGAGGAGAAAAGAGATCAGTGATTTTGTTTTGAAGACAAGGATTGCATGGTAATATTGAGAAGGACTTATCGGGGAAAGTACCTTTTGTAGATCAAATGTTCCATGCTTGGCCTTGAGATGAAATATGGCCAACTCTAAAGTGCCATAAGGCTTGAGGGATTATTGAGAGCAAGATTTACTTCTTCAACAACATTTGCAATTTAATAGAGATTACCTTGTTGGGTGCCGTGAGCATAATTTCCTTAGCGACATTTTGGATGTGTGAAACACATCCCCAAATGAAACAACAAGTCTGCATCAGTGATTTTACTTCACAGAAGTAAAAGCTCTTGTGCAGTCCGGGGGAACATGCAATATATGTTTTGAAAATTTGGGAACACCAGACTTGGTGTGGATTTTTCTTGTTCAATTCCTTTGGGGCGTTGAAGATGATTATCTCCCATGCAAGCGGTTAGGTCTTCATTCAAGGATTGGTAGTTATGAAGATTCTTAGTGTAGGAGTCATATGACAAGTTGCACGAGTCTAGAAATCATATAGGTCCTTTCTTTGGATGCCGATGAGTGCAACACAATGATAATCGAGCCATGTTGCTCTGCTCCCACGGTGGTTCGGTTTAGCAATAGGTGCGATTAACTTTCTGTCCTTGAGCTAGATGTCCATCCTTTTGACATCTATATGACTCCGGTTCCTCGAGCATCTTGAGTTTGATTTCCTCGAGTGTATGCGCAACCATAAGGTCATCATGAGGGCCGAGATTGTTGTCTCGTCTCCGAGACTCAATTTTGATTTTCTCATAAAAGCGGTGTCAAAGATATAGACATCAAGACTATTCTCAAGAGAGTTCACCAAGCCTTCATAAGATTTAGGAAGGCACATTTGAGCAGCATCACGGGAACTTTTTAAGCCCTCACTAATTTAAGCCTCGGTGGCACATAAATCATCGGCATGTCTTTCATTTTACACATGCTCAAGCAAATCACCTCCCTTCGGGCGGTTGGAGCTCATCTGAGGCAGCTTTCAGCGGCACCAAATGATTTTCAGCGATGGCAAACTCATAGTGGAATCTAAGGGACTCCCGCGCTTGGGCAGTTGGTGAGTCCTTCACAATGCATCTGGAGACATTGTCAAGACTTGTTATCAAAATGGCCGAGCCTTCTGATCCCTTTCCACCGTCCAGCGACCTCGGGAATCGGAGGTTCATCAACATCATCGGCATCACTAGCGGGATTATCAAAGAACAACAATTTGTGGAGCAGGCTCTACAACATCGAGCTTCGGTCCTTCAAAACCACTTGCATTCTCCATTTCCACATCTAGAAATTCTTCCACGATAGCGAGGAATCATCGCCCACTTTCGAGACATAAAGAGTTCGATGATATCTTCCATATCCGGACCTCCACGATGAAGAAAAAGGTGATGAAGACGAGAGATCACAGGTACACGAGATTAATCCGCGAGTTTAGAATGAACCAGCGGATGTTTAAAAGCATGTGTAGGCCCATAACCATTAAAGATCAACAATGCAAAAGCGAAGAAGAGCTGAACCTTTGTGTGAAAAATAAAAATTGAAACTTTGCATTGAAAAAACTTGATCTGATCGGTGATCTACAAGCGCATTTTATATGCCACAACACAATCTTAGGCTTAACACAAGCCTTAAGTTTAGAAACTTAGAGTAAAACAAGGAGCGGATTTAACTAAGCAAAATTCAAATTCGAGTAAACTTAGCATAAACAAAAATAGATGTTTCAAGCTTCGTAAACCTTTTGATATCCAGCGGTATGAATAGATAAGCACAATAATAGGAGTTCAAAGGGGATTTGATATGGATGCATAAATGGTTTCTTCACGGAACCATAGATCATGTAGTCTAAAACAATTGATGGGTTGTTAAATATTAAAATAAAAAACATAGATTTAATAGAAAAAATTACATTAAGCTCGTTGGTTGTATTGATTAAAACATTAGGTACTAAGACATTGGACTATTTTGATAATGGTTAGTCTTCATATTTCATATTCTAAAACCCTAGAACCCATATAGAGGTTCATATGCATTCCAAACCTTGGGAGAACCGGTACTTCATATTTCAAATCATAAGTGCCCCAATCATAAACAACCATATATAGTGCGGGTGTGTAGAGTCGACAAGTCGGCGATCGAGGTAGTCTAGGGTGCATCTAAATGGTGCGAGTAAATTCCTATGATGACATCTAGGAAATGGCGGGTTCTGGTTCTTAGGCCTCTTCTTGACTAGAGAAGTGAGAAAGAGGAGAGTCGCCTTCCTCTCTCCAATCAGGCCCTTGTCACCTCCATCTGGTGCTGCGAGATATTAGGAAAGTGCTAGCAAAGGCGGGGACAATCCATTTCAAAATTTACGGAAAAAGATCACGCACAAATCGCATTTTCTTCTCCTCTCTGGCCGGACATAATCACGGATCTTTTTGGGGAAGCGGTAACCACAAAACGTGGTTCTTTTCTTTGATGTTTTTGCATTATTTCCATCTCCTTTCTTGAAGATGGTCACGCCGAAAATGGTTTGCCCGGTTGGGACAGCGGCCTATAAGGTGAAGAAGAATAGTTTCTCGGCAAGATTCGGGGTTGTGGAGATGTGACATCATGTAATTTTTGCGGTGAAAACCCTCGATCGAATGGAATTTCTTGGAATGAATTCTATTTTGCCATTATCTCTTCACTCTTTCTTACTAGCGGGGAAGATCCAGGTCTTTGCAAATGATGATTAGAAAGATTATGTTTTGTCGGGGAGCTATGCGGATGAATCGAAATTATTGATTTATATTGAAGAAGCGTTGACAATTAGATATATGGCGGCCCGACTAAAAAAATCTAAATGCTTAAAATCTTGAAGCTTGAGCATAGAAGATTGAACCTGAAGCACCTAGGTTTCTTTTTTAAGCAGCTAAGCGAGAAGCCACTCAAATACTTAAATTTGGGTGAAAATTTGGTATTGATGCCAAATTACCTTGGCTTTCCATATGGAATTAGCATGCGGATCTTTGCTATGTGCGAGCATGTGCTTCTTCAGATCTTGATATGCATGTTAGTGTCATATCTGGCTGTTGTCTTATAGTCTAAGGGCGTACATCTTCTTTCTACTTCGGCAATTCAGGTTATTTGTGTGTTTTTCTCGGGCCAGCAGGGAATTATTTAGGAGCCATTGGCTCTTCTGATCATCTTCTTGATTCTGGTTCCAGATGTGGAGACATCTACATTGCCTTAATCTTGATTTGCTATTAGAGCTTTTAATAAGTTTACGCGTTAAGGGAATGAAGATGTTGAGTCTACTCACAGTAGTAGTTCTCTTCTTTGTAATGAAGCATTGTAATTTCTTTTCTATATAATATAAAAAAAAACCACCACCGTTCTCTCAAAAAAAAAAAATGGTGCAATTAGGTAGAATCGTGAATCCGATAATCGAGGTATTCTACGGTTGCACCTCATCTAGAATATATAGCACAATATGAGGGGGTTCGAGGAGAAATATATGCATAAATGACTATACGGAACTATAGATCTTTCATCATTGGCAACGACCAAGATGCGCTGGTACAATGACTCCTTGACCTACTATTTCCTTGTTGCACTTGTGCATGATTCGACCTTCTTGTCCCTCCATTGCACCCTACTGAGAGGACTATTTGTTTTCTTCAACATTCTTAGTAGGAGGGCCTTCCTTGAGTGGAATTGCCCTTTCACGATGTCTCACCATTGTTTGTCATATGTTATGTGGATGATATTCTCATCATTGCGACCAATGAAAAAGACCTCAACCTTAAAATCTCAGCTCAAGCCAATTTCAAGATGAAAGACCTTGGCGAATGCGTTATTTTCTTGGCATAGAAATTTCATATAATCGGTTAAATGGAACTTTGTCCATGAAACGGACCAAATACTACGAGAATTTGATCCAAAATCTCGACCTTCGACTATCATCCAATTAAAACAAATGGAAATAAACTTACCTCTATTTCCAAATGATCGAATGCTCTTCAAACATGCGGTATTTTTGTGACAATTATTGAAGCATCATTGGATCACTGAACTTTCAAGCCTTGACCACATGACCCAGTTGTCTCTTGTCACTGTAAACTTCGATCAATTCTCTGTTTCCTCAAAACAAACTAATTACCTTTGCTCTCAAAAGATGTCGCGGTACCTTGATGGCACAATTGATAATGGCATCATGTACAATGCAAAAGGACACTACTGAGTCTTCTTGGCCATTACGATTACATTTGGGCGGAAAACTTACATGATAGAACCTCAACTTCGGGCTAATAATTCATCATTGCGGGAGGTATCATAAACCGGAAAAGCACTAAGTAGAAATGTGTGGCCCGGTCCACAAATCCAGAGGCGGATATATAGCACTTGCTAATGCAAGTAATGAGGTATATGGCTACAAATGCTCTCTGGGGATTTGGGCATACACATTGATGTCCCACCGATTATCTTACGTGACAACCGGGGGACAATTGCCATTTCTAAAAATCCGGTGATGGATGCTTTCGAATGAAACATGTTGATATTAAGTTTCCGTGGTTAGGCGGTTGGTTGAGGAAGGAAAGATCAAAGATTGATTATTCTTTGCACAAATGATATGGCTGCGGATATTACGACCAAAGCTCTTGCCAATCGAAGATGGGCAAAAATGCAAGCGACTTGGAATGTTTTAAAAGCAGTTCAAATTGGTTTACATTACCTTTTGAGGCGTGTTGGATATCAAAAGATTTCACGTGCTTGGAAACATCTATTTTTTGTTTTACGCTAAGTTTACTCCTTGAATTGTGCTTAATTAAAGGGTTCCTTGTTTTATTCTAAGTTTCTAAACTTAAGGCTTGTGTTAAGCCTAAGATTGTGTTACAATGGCATATAAAAAATGTCTTGTAGGCCCTTTGGATCAGATCAAGTTTTTCCGGATGCAAAGTTTGAGTTCTTATTTTCTCACACAAAGGTTGATTCTTACATTTTGCCTTTGTTGATCTTTAATACATACTCTTAGTATTCTTGTTTTAAAAAGTTGTGCAAGTTTGCAAATTTTGTGGAACAATTCAATGGCAAAACAAAATAACATGCTATAAACTTCTGCCCGATTTTTTGTTTTAAAATTTGGGAATCGATGGTTGGGACTATGATTTTGATCCGTATTGTATAGAAAAGGGTATATTTTGGCATGTTTGAGCGGACTTGTTTGCATTTAGTGGTCTAGTTTTAATTTCAATGTATTTGCAAGTTTATTGTTTGCTATTTTCCATGCTAAATTGTAGGATAGAGTTTCCGCGCCACTTCCTTTTTTAAATTTGGGTTCTCTGTTTCTATGGGTGGGCCTTGAGGAAGCGGTAGGCATCGTTGAAGCAAGCGACCTGCTTTGTTTGTTGGGGAGTCGAAAGGGCTAGATGTCTCCTTGTTGCTTGGTGTGGAGTTGTTCGGGGGAGTCTTGAACAGTTGTAGGTAAAGTCGACCTACATTTTTCCTGAAACAAAGAACATCTGAGATGGGATTTCGGGCATTCGGATGAAAATTTAGGGCATTTAAACTTCTTTGTGAAGGAGAATTTGTGTCTTAGGAAACTCTGGCGATGGCTGACTCGATTCTGTTGTCCCTATTGTTGGTGTCTGTTTTTTTTTTTTTTTTTTTTTAGCTTGCTATGTGGTTCCTGGTAAGCCAGATGCTAGCTTTGCTTCCTTGTAAGATGGAGGGTTACGGTGGTAGAGATGGCACGGAGGTTGAATCCTCGACCTAACGTAAACAACCATCTCTACATTTGTGCGGTACATCCCACTTACGAGATTGATTTGGAGATTGGGCGGGATTGATCTGGCGGCGATTCATTGAAGCGGTTCAGTTTTGGATTGAGTCTGCGGTATTAATAGGGGAGCGGTCATCGGGGATCGATTGACAAACTTTCGTTCTTTGGTTTCTTTACTTTGGTTCTTTGGTTCTCTTATTTCTGAGTTAATGGAACGGGGTTAGAAATAGCTTAGAACATAGCTTCTCTTTTCCTTTCTTCATTTGAGTAGCCTTCCATCGTTATCCCAAGCCCCGGTCGGCGGCGTGGAAAATTTGCCTTATTGCTTGACCCTTTCCCCGGTTGAAGCAGCTATGGCGGGGCGGCGGTTTCATGAAGCCGTGGTATGTCATGCCATAGTTCTTCTTGAGTTTAGTGGAGGGCGATGTGTGTGAAGCTGGATGCGGCAAATTCGAGGCGCCCGATGGTTTTGAAGTGGTTTTTGTTTTCTTCTTCCTAATTGCTTCAACCATCGTTGTTTTCACACCATTGTGATGGCATGCATTTTTCCTCAAAAATCTAATGGCCTTTGATGCGGCACAATCTTGGGAATATTAAGCCATATCAATGGTGGAGAATAAAACTTGAATGTGACGCCATAATACTTGGAAAAAACATTATAAAAGTGACCATGTTAAATAACATGCTAGATGAGGTGGCCTCAAGTTGGTTCCTCCCTAGTTGGAGGGTTTTATTTGGCTGCCCAAGCCACATATTTAGTTAGGGGTATCGGGATCAAAAAACTATTGCTTGGGAAAAGAATAATAAATCAGCTTGATGTAGGGGACGGGTTGGAGGAAAGGAATAATCAATCGCTAAAATACAGCCTGTATCAGGAAGAGTTGAAGTATCTTCAGATATTTTTTAGCAGATATTTTAGCAGGTAGGAAGATCTGGAGGAGGTGCAGGAACAATCTGGCCAGGTTTAGCTCCATTCTTAACAATAAATACGGTGGCCATTCCCAAGACACATGTCCTTCAAAGTGGCAATGCAAAATCCAAACACCTGCATAACAGAAACAAACAGAGAAATATCATCAGATCCTACTATCATTATCATATAACAGAGGCCTTATGGCATAACAGAAGATGAGACCATATACCTGGGTTTTCAGCTCTCCAGCGCAGCGCAGTCCATCCAGAACTCTTCAACATGGCAGTATTTCTTCGTGCAGGATCAATCAGGTTAAACTTGGCAGGATCAGAAGGAATTATAATTCCCAGCTCCATAACCAACCACATAAAAGTCAGTTCCATGCAAGTGGAAGGGATGTCCCTGAGCTTGGAAATTTACAGTCCCTTGCATTACCAACTCAACATTAGCTCCAAAAGGGATCTCTGTAACCATGGTAGCCTTTTCTGTTGCCAGACTGCTAATGGCAAGCTGTTGGCCAGTGTAGTCATAACTAGTTAAAGGTTTTGCTGGAAAATTTGTAGTGTAAACTTCAGTGGTGTTATAATAGTAAGCTTGCAGTACAGCAGTCTGTGGTGCCTGAAAAGTGACATTGTTAATGGAGCTTGCAAAACTAGTTAATATTGTTTTGTTTCCTGCTGTAGTGTAGTTAGGTCCCTGGCATAAGCTGGTGGGGGTTACAGTGCAAGGCTCTACATTCAGTGACACCACCTGATACAGACTCACATCTACAGTCTTTGGAACTTTTGCTGGATATCTCCTTGAATTTAAACTCCTAATTTGCTCTTGGGATTGTGTAAAAAGTGCGCTATCATTTTTTCGAGGCACTTTGCTTGGATAAACTGGACTTTTTGCCATATTTGCTCCCTTGTATCTCAAAAATTGCTAGTGCTGGTGTTTCCTGCACTCCTTGTATATTTCTCTGATAGGGGTGAAACTACTATGTCGTATTGACCTATTGGTTGATTTGCAGTGATGAGGAAATTGTAGGTCTGGCCTGAAGAGATCAGAAAACTGGTATTGGTTATGTGCTTTGTGTAGGATGCATCTGCTTCTACCACTGTAAGATTATGGTTTGCTATTGTGACGAAGAGGTCTGTTTCCAGAGCAGCATTGATGAATCTGAGAAGATACCTTTTACCCTTCTCCACATTCACAATCTCTGTATCTGCAAACGAATGTAATAAAGCTTGATGAGACATGCATATTTCTTATGATTTGTTTCCCATATCCACAATGTCTTATATGGTAACTTACCACCATTAGCAGAGCAGTTGTAAAGAGGGCCAGGATGACCATTTATCAGATAAGCATTGGACAGAGCAGGGCTACACCTATAATATTGGCATTCTTATCAACCTCTTCAACGTCATCATTCCACCATTCTCCTGCAATTAAACAACCATTTTCATCTTAGCTATAGAATGTAAAAAGAAGGTATAATAAAATTAGGAACAGTTTCTTCAATTATTACCCAAAACAAAAACATGGTCTCCATGAGGTTTTGGATATGGAAGTTCATAAAGAGCTTGGGATCTATGACAAATGCGCCATAGACTGTGCCCCTGAGCCAGCCTATATGAGCATGCCAGAATAAAGTCCCTTGTTGATCAGGCACAGTAAAAATTGTATATAAATGATCCTCCCGTTTGGATTGGACATTGTGTGATATAAGCTGCTCCATCTGACCACACTGATTGCTTCTGGTATACACCATGCCTGCAAAAAACCAAACCCGTCACTTTTCTGTTTACAAAAACAAAATTGGGAAAACAACAGACTTACCAATGGATTGTGATATTGCTTGTAACCAAATTGGTCACATTTATAATAACTCTATCTCCTCTAGTAATTCGAATGACCGGACCCGGTGATTGGCCATTCACAACCACCATTTGCTTGCTGTGGCATCCAACAGTGTAATTTTGCATAGTCAATCTGTTTACAAGTAAATCATCAGCAGACTATCAAAAAAGAAATGCAAAGTCAATGCTTTTAGTGACATGAAATATAGAACTCAACCTGAAAGTTGTAAAATCTTGTATCAGCAAGAGTGGTATAGCAAAAGAATAAAAGCAGAGGCCACACAACCCGTGCATTGAGAATCTGCATGGCTTCTTTTATCTCAATCTCAATTTTCAGTTCAATCTCAAGTCTCAAGTACGCTTAGTTAGTTTATCCACGTCTATCTAACGTTTATATAGAGACACCACTTTCCATGTCAAAGTTCTAGATTATGGTTGTCATTCTTCTTGACCTGAGAATCAAATTTTGGCGGCATGAAAAGAAGTGATGCTGCCGCATTTTGGATCCTTCGGCGTAATCTTGAGGCAAAAGTTTTATTTGGTTTACGTTCAATTTTTTTAATACTAAAACTTAATGCATTGTTGTCAAGCTTGTAGGATTACAAATGAATTTTTTTTTTTTGTCGCATAGCTCACGTGATACACACCAAACAAATTGCTTGGACATATCCAAACAAAGCCAAAACAATAACGTGGCTTTACCCGTTGAAACATTCAAAGCGTGTGCCATGTTCTTTCATTGCACACAATTGTAGACCACGTCATCGCCAAAATAAGGAGGCCTGCCTCCACTTCCTAAACAAAGATTATTCTGCCTACCATATGTAAAATATTATTCCTGTCAAACCACTGAACATATCAAATGACTATAATACCTGTGATTTAAAGATCAAAGAAATGACTGTTAGAAAGCAAGCAGGTAGATCTTGTGGAGGTGATGGAGGGATCTTGAGGAGGTGATGCAAGGAGGCATGTTTAATAACATATATGAACAATCGAACATATGGTTGGTCAAGGTTTAGTGCAGTTTCAGGGTATACTGTTGGAAAAGCTTTGTATAAGTTTCCGAGAAGTTGAAGCAAGATATAATATCGCCTTGGTCTGGAAAACTTTATGTCTGGCCTGGAAAACGTACTTCTAGTTTCATGCTTTCTGTTCAACAGATCTGTTTCAAGCGTTCACAAATACAATTCAAATTGGGTGTTAATATGCAGTGTGCCATAAACAGGTGTTCCCTGTGGCATTCAGGTAGAAATCCAGAACTAATCCATAACAGTGAAGTTGTATACATAGAACCTGATAGTTTGAATTGGGCATTACGTGATATTTCAGGAACGTCTGACCAGGCTAAATTCCTAACATCTTTGAGATTCTTTGAACATCATTTTTGCATGGCATTATGCAAGGCTTCTTGGCCTTATGTACAAAATTTATAGTTGCGCATTCATAGTTCTTTTCAAAGACGTCCTTTATATCAAGACATACGTGATTAACCTCGTTTGCTTTGGGAACATACAATTTCTTGCCATGGAGCTGAATCCTAAACAGGCCAAGTATAATTATATAACTGAAACTCAAATAATCAGATAATATCAAGCTGATAATACATCCATATCTATGTATTACTAAAGGAGATAGAATAGAGTATAATGATATTAATATAAGCAATTTACATTACATGATGATATTAATATAGCAATGCTTTCAGACTGTAAACTTTTATTAAACAGATCTCTTTTAGACAAACAAATAGACAGGCTTCAGAATATACCCTATGTAGTACGTAAGGCAACATCAGTTTTATTCATTCATTAGATTTCTCCCATCTCTCCTTGACCCACTGGACAGTAATTTTACTGCCAGTTTTGAGCTTGCGGCTACCAGAATGAAGCAAAACTTTGGCCTTATACAATGCATCCTTCATTTTCTCGTTACTGCCGGTTGATGTCCCGGAGCTTTGCTCTTTTTGATTCGCCATAGCTGGTTGGCTCCCTTTGCAATGGAACCTTTCCTTATATCTAGACGTAAAAAGTAAGAAGATGCCCACATCGAACTTCTAAGAATTACTTTTAGGGTTACTTTTAGGGTTTACTTTTATGTTGCTTTTTGTCATGGCGCATTTCCATTTCACTTTTATTATTCTTTGATTCTCTCCACTTCCTACATCTAGAACCATTCTAGTGGAACCACATGTCCCAAAGTTTGGGTCCTCATTTTCGTTTTGCGTGCATTCTTATATAGGCCCATAGGGCCATTCACCCAACGTAAAAAATACTTAGGAGACGATTCTCTTCGTCGCCCGATGGCGCCCGTGCCACGTGGCATTGTTTCAAACAAAGAAATGTTAGTAAAAAATTTTGATCCGCGGATCGAGCTTCTCGGCCGGTACGCTTTCTGCTTCTCTTGCTTTCGTTTACCTTCATTCAGGAGAGTTTACCATGCATTAGAAGTATTTACGCATTCCGGCGTTTTACACGCATTCTTAAGCTTTTACACGCATCGAGAATGTCTCCTAAGTCTTTCCGCGTTGCAAGAATGTCGGTTTAGGGGACATTCACGAGATAATCAACGGGGCTCCGCTCGCGCGTCGCCCTGTTCCATCGAGAATGTCCCCTAAATTCTATATATAATGATAGTCGGGCTATTTTTAACATTAGATGCTTGCTACATGGATTGGGCCGGTTCGCGATCACATCGTTGTAGAATGTGGATAACGATAGAATCTGGACCAAAGCGAACAACAAGCGTAGGATAGACTTCGGACCAAAACGGAGCAACAACCATAGGATAGACTTCGGACCAAAAGCGAAGCAACAACCATAGGATAGACTCGCTAGAAAAATACTTGATATGTGTCATGATTGTATTCAAACCGGAGGGTGATAATAGCTTGGTCGATCTTTACGTTAGGTTGCCATGTGGTTTGCTCCCAACAACATATAATGGAAATATGGGTCGACCAACTGGTCAAGGACAATCACAATCAAGATGAATAATGATGCTTATTCATATGCTAGAGCACTCTTGTGCTTCCACAAACCTGTTGTCAAGCCTTGTCTACCATGGGTCCTCTTTGTATCAAAGCTGCCTCCACATCTATCTCCCTTCCTCAACAGGTCTTCTTATAGTTTGGAAATCTGCCAAGGTAAGGTCCTCTATTTTTTTTCACTCCATTAACTTGTTTCATGCTTCACCATTCTTTAGTTGTGGCTCCTCTCATCGTTCATATTCATCCCAAAACCTAAAGGAGAGTGGGGCTTCAATTATGGTACTTCTAACTTGTTTGGTGTTACACAGTCTCTATATTAGCCATTAATGAATATCTAGCATTATAACAGGGGGTTTTTTTTGTGATTTTATACGCTTTTTGACATGGTTTTCATATGATTTCATGGGCGTATTGCATGAGGCATACTAATCAGTACATCTAGAGTGCACCAAGTTTTTGCATGCAATTTGTGCAATTTTTGTTTCATGATGCTCAATGGTTAAGATCAGAGGGCTTACAAAGAAAGCCCTCTTTTAATTCAAAAAGATCCAAGGGCTTATAATGAAAGCCCTTTTTTCGAGACATGCATAGCCGATGGAATAGGGCAATCTCAATGCCGATTCTAACTGTGGTGTTGCTATGTGGTTCCAGGGAGAGAGATTTGAGGCAAAGCTTTTACCCAAGTAACAAGATTTTGTGGAATAGCCATGGGTTGTGCTAGAGGGAATCGGTTTTTCATAGGATGTTGTTGCCTGATGTGTTACATGGACAACAATGATTCTGGGGTACTCTGAGTATGGAGACGGCAATGAGGAAAGCCTTTTGGAGTAACCTTTTCCCACAGGCTCTTCCCCTTAATATATGGTTTTTCAATATAGTTCTATTTGTATCGCCAGATCTGCTTGGAAAACGTTGATGCTGCGCGCAATGGATGACCTGGAGCTATGGTTGAGCTTAGAGGCTAGAACCGCCAGAAGCACTTCGTTTGCCCTTAAATAGTTACAAAAACAGAGTCGAAATCCTTAAATCCAGAGTTCCGGTATGCAACAAGGCTTCTCAGCCCAAATCGGAAGAGTTTGTAAGAGATTTGGCTTCCAGTTTTCTGCAAATAGGAAGAGTACGTTACGGGTTATGTGACATTACAGTATTGTACAACGAATCATGCATCACTGTGAGTTTAGGGTACTGTGATGCTTTTGACTTTCATGCAGTTAGAAGAGGTTAACTCTACTACAGATGACGTTAAGGTATTTTTAAATTTCTGCTTTTGAAACATATGCAGCAGTGGCTACATTCTTAAGTTTTGAGTTATGAAAATCTTTCAAGTAGGATATTTCAACTTGGGGTTTTAAATGCAGTGAGCTTTCCCCAACTGACTCAATGGTCATATATCAAGGAGGTCTACATATCAGGGATTATAATTTTTTATTTATTCAGAGTGTCTTGGGTGCATAGACATTTACGACTAGTTTTCTTCAAAACCCTTATCATCTAATGAAGTAGTAGTATACACCGCCCTTTATACTGTCACAAAATGAAATTCTCTGGTTGAAGAAGCTATTCGCATATATTTCTGTAGATGTTGACTAGCAATCACAACATTATCACTTCTTTCAGCTATTGGGAAAGTGACAGATAAATATTGGGGCAAGCAAAGCGATGAAATTATGGTACTGGCCTGGGATAATCATTTGCGTGCTGGTGTCATTAACGAGGTACAGTTTGGAAAACTTGGTCTTGTGCACTCATTATACAAGCTATACAGAGCTGAAGATGTTGGTTGTATTCTCTCAATCCTCAGTAAGCTGGTCACATTTCATCTGCAGGCTAGCTCCTTTTGCATGTTTGTTATGTTTTTCTTTTCATCTCTGTAAGCCTTGCTATGAACCTGCAGATGTATGGATTCACATGTGGTATGGATGATCATTCCCTGTTTTCCAATGCACAATGTAAGCATGATACCATACTACAAGATTCAAATAATCAAATCCATGGTCGTTTTGTGGACTATGATATCGAATCTTCCAGTATTTCTTTAAACTATGCAGTGCATTTGGTTCCTTATCAGGGATTGTTCAGCATATCTAGGATTAAGTGTTTTATAAGAATAAGAATGGATGAAAGTTGCATCTATGGGAGATTGCTTTCAGCATCATCATAATATCAATGGTACGAATATTTTTATTTTCCTTATATATTGTTCCTCTATTGTGTTCATCTGTAGTTTACATTCTAATGATCACATTACATTTCTTATTACTTTTGCCCCTTATATGATATCATGTTTTGCTTCAGGACTTTTGTTATATGAAATTTTCTGATTACTGGTTGTGAGCGGGTAAATAAAACCCTTAAAAATTTCAAGCAATGCCAAATCCAAATATTGTCTCCTTTACTACCATTATTTTTTATCATGAGGCTTTGCATGTTTCATCTAGCAATGAACTTAGTGCTTCAAGTGATATGAATGACCTGATTGTTTGTAGTTCAGCAGAAGTTTATGATCTTACAGGAAGAAATGGCCATTAAGGTTATGAAGAAATGTGATGTTAATGCATCTGTGGCTTTTGTACAGTAGAACAACGTTATAATTTTCTTATTTATTAACATTTCAATTTGCCTCATTTAATAAAGTCTCTCTCATTGTTTCTAACATTAAGTATAGTTTGTATCGTTGTTTCTAACATGTGAAATTCCTTTCTAAGGGCCCGAAGGGCCCAAAATTTTTTTTAATATAGCAATCAACACATAACTATCATTAACATTAATTAATACAAACTATTGCATCGAACACATTTAAATTAAAATCCCCCTGAAACCCCCTTTGGTTTGGGTGCATATTCACACGGGGGGTGACTCCGGACAGCGAGAGCCCCTGTAATTATGTTTTGCACGTACAAAATCAACACCATATAGTATATTGCCTGAAACCTTATAGTATTTTGCAAATCTTGTTATACAGTATAACAAATTCTATACATCCATACCCCACAAACGAGGAACTTTGTGTACGGTGTAGATTAAGGAATAAGGGGTGAATATGCCTATCCAACAGCTCTCGTTGCCCGGAGTCACCCCCCGTGTGAATATGCACCCAAACCAAAGGGGGTTTCAGGGGGATTTTAATTTAAATGTGTTCGATGCAATAGTTTGTATTAATTAATGTTAATGATAGTTATGTGTTATAACCAATGACGTCTATATGTACCCTCATTTATGTCCACTTCGTACTTTTTTTACTGCTCCTCCTTGCCAAAGGGACCTTTTTGGGACCTTTGTGTGACATCTGAAGTTTAGGGATGTTCGTCTCCTATGCATGTGAAGGTACATCTTTATGATAGTTGCAATCTTGATAAGGGGACTAGTAGTAATGCATACCTCATTCGCACCCAAGCCAAACCACACATGGTCTCCGTATCATCTTTGGAGAGTTATCCAGAAACTTGAGTATTATTTTAATAACTTCTAGCCCTGACCTAAAACCATAGGACAATGAAAAATTTATTGGCCATTTGACCCTGAATTATCTATTTTGGCAAAATCCTAAAATGGAATGAGTAGGATGAGTTAGCTATATGGTAGGTACAAATTGACTAGCGTGTAGTACTTTATCGGCAGCTAAAGGATTGGAATGTCTAATTCATTATATGATGGTTGGGAACATACCAACAATTTGGCCACTTGAGTCCTATGGACGAAGGTGGCGATTGACCAAGGAAATGACCATTTCAAGCATAGGACTTCCCCTAGAGAATAACAGTTTTGCCATATCCTTGTAGATCATAATCTATACTTATTAAGTATAGACTCGAAACATGTGCCCCACGATGTTGGACAATATATGGGTGTAATGGAGCTTATAGGTGAAAGTTTCCTAGTGTTATCCATTCATTTCATAAATAAATTGTACTTGAAAAATATAGAACTTGGCTACTCAATTCTCATTTTGTGAAAGTTATAAATTTATTTGTTGCATATTCATGCCATTCATGTTTTGTCCATTCCCATGTCTAAACACATTTGTATGTATATATTTTGCACACAACATGTGGGTCCAATTTTGATACCAAATATAAGCAACGAAATATCTACGATGTGATGACATGGTTCACATATATTATTGCATGCCTATTCATTAGCTGCATGCTACAATGAGCACTTTTCTAGCATTCATGAAAACATATCTATAAACCCTAAATCCTAAAAGCATAAACCCATGAATCCTAAACCCAAAGTTCTAAACCCTAGAATAGTAGTTGTGGCTTGATTCGACAACTCTTCCATTGGTTGATGATGCAATAAACTCTAAAACACTACTCTAAACCATAGTTACAGGGCAGACGAACGAAAACGGGAGCGGGAGCGTGGACCTAAAATTTGGAGCGGGAGCGGGGAGCGAACAAATTGGAGCAGGGAGCGACCAACATTCAATTTTTAAAATCTAAAAAAGAGCTTTGGCGTTCCCTTTGCATAATGATAATTGTGGAACCGTAGAAGAATAAAAATGATTCATAGAGACCGCTTTGTAGATAGAAACATATTAAACCACTTCATAGATGCTTAGTTTTTTATATAACATTATCTTCAAGACTTAAAACATAGTATTACATCTATAATTCTAACTCAATAGAAGTCTAAAAACAAGATAGGGAAGTTAAGCTTAGGTACTGAGGCCTTTGACAAACTGAAAAAAATGCCTTTCGCAATATTTCCCTTCCCTTAGAGATAACGTTTCTCAAAATTAATAGTTCCATTTAATTTGTTACAATGAAGCACTACAAATCTCCATCAAAAAATAAGTTCTATACTTCTGCCGCAAGTTTTCTCAACTCTTTAACGCCCCTTCTTAATGCTCTTAAACTTACTCCTCCTTTGCTGCCTAAAGTCTCCCACAAGTCATTCTTCAAGAACACATGGCTTCCTCCAATACAAGTCCCTCCGACTGAGTTGTGAAAACAAATCAAAATTCCCATCATCAAAATGCAAAATGGATAGATTATAAATGAGATCGCAAATCGAGAGATATAGCAGAGGAGGAACGTAAATTAGACAACAAACAAGAGAGATATAGTCGCGAAACATTTGTGTAGTCCACTGCAGAGCACTTTATGTGTATGTTTATGAAAAACACTGAGCAAAGGGCCATTGCCAGTTGCACTATTCTTTCCTACCAAAACAAGATGCAAAGAAGGAGAAAAAATGAACTATAAACCATTGATTTTCTTACTTTTTTTGGGAACTTACGAGCATTCCCAAAGATGGGAAACGGCGCTTGGAACAGTGTTCCATAACAAACCATCCGGAGCTGGAACTTGGCATTCGAAATGTAGAACCACAGGGAACAGCGTTTGAACATGAATGCGTTCGGAACGACGTTCCCGGTAACTATGCTCTAAGCCAATATCCATTAATTGTCCACAAAACAAGGGTGCTCGTTGATGTGGAAGCATTAGCAGCTATACATTTAGTTCATGTCCACATCCTTAAAAACATGTTTGTGCACCTTTAAAGCCTCATTGAGAATAGAATAGAATAGAATAGAATAGAATAGAATAGAATAGAATTGTTTTTATCGTCCACGAGAGAAATAAGCAGAATGGAGTGTAGATTTTCATGCAAACTGTTTCTAACATTGTTTGTATTGATGTGGATTCTTATGTAGTGGATAGTCATACTCTTTTCATAGGCGATCAAGCTTTAGCTTTTGCACTTTAGACATGTCTTCACCATAGTCGTTTGATTCTTGGAATGCTAGACCTCTAAGTGTGGAAATTCTCGAGCTTTCTCTGCGGTCTTTTTGGTCGGAGTAGCAAAAGTTGGGGACAGACGGTTGCAATTTACAAATTCAAAACTTCGTTTCCCTTGGGGTCACATTTATTACGGTGGGCGGTAAACAGATGATGATTAGAACGGGTACGGTCTATATGAAGTGACGGGCATCAAATAGGTTAGACTATCATTGGTGAAGGGTGGAAAAAAAATAGTGTGAAGGGTCTTTGGTCTTTGGAGTCTTGTAGCGTTTATTTGATACCCACCGGCATACTTTTGCCCAAGGGAATCTTGCAAGAAGCGGTGTTGGGTGTTGGATCGGGAAGATGCATATGCAAGAGTTAAAGGAAGCTCGGGGCATTATAACATGTAAGGTGAGTCTTATAATCAGTATGAAGTTTAGAAAATAAAACACCTAAACAAACATGGACTTTTCTACTTGAGCATTATAAAAAAAAAAATGTCCTCATAAATTGATTAATTAGAAAATGAATTGAGGGATTAAAGCTATGGAAATGTTTAAAATCCTTTAACAATTTTGATAACATCATAAGCCCGACCTATCACGGAGCAAAATTAAATGTATAAAAAAAGAAGTCAAATGGGTCTAAATTCTTTGGTGGTGTACAACTTTTCTGCGACAACACTTAGCACATAAAGCATTTACCTAATAAAAATTTGATGTTCTGAAATAATTATATTAGGTACCTCATTTTTCTGTGTAATGTTTAAAAGCAAAATTAATTAATTAGAAATTTTGTTCTCTCGTCGAGAATGAAATAGATTGCATATTCATCGAAATACAATTATTTGTCCTAATTTAGCTAGATCACGATTAATGCGGGAAGGCTAAGTCCAGAATAACAAAATGTTTAAGCTTGAGATTCCATATTGTGTTGGTAGATATAAGCTTGAAGACCGACAATTCAACCTCTAAAATATGAACATAATTGCTTTCGAACAGATAATCGCCATAGCGATTTATGGAAGCACAAAACATATAAAATTGAGATAAGATTGTGATAAAGCGAGAAGAATCTGGTAGTAGAAAAACATGGAAAATGTATTACATTCCCATCATTTGTTAATTAGGCCATTGAGAAATTAGATATTAAATTTATTTCCATTTCTGTGTAGCCAGTAACAGTAGGCATGTCAACTTCCATTGCCTCAACTAATTTTTCGACATGTTGAGCGATGACATTTAGATCTCCATGCTATCTGTTCTTCCTAATAATTCTGGCTTTAGCGACTTGCTAAATCGGGACTCCGTTCTTCTTTAACCATTTGATGTTACTGTCCTTTGCCTCATCCTCAATCTGTGCTTCATCAGATCCTATATACTCAAACGTCGAGCAAGTGCGCTTTCTGCCAGCCTCTTTTCATAGCCTTTGGCATCTAATTTGTCCAATATATCATCCAAATTGGACAAATCTGTATGCTGAGTAATATTTACATCGGGCTGATCCGTATTTACTTGGTCATTCTTTACATTGTTTTCCTCCTCCATATGGGGGCTCGGCACGGCCATCTTCTCCAATATCTCAAAAAAGGATACCATGAAACGACATACTTTAGCATCGTCTTCGAATGACACACTCCATTTTCCCTGGATCAAAGCCACTCTAGAAATTATCATCCATTTGAGAAAAAATCAAAAACGATCCGGATCAATGGGAACTAGTTCATTAACTATGTGATAAATGTAAGATGTCTTGGCTTGACTTTTCAAAACAAAGTCACCATCCATGTTCGCCCAAAAAAAACTTAGGCTTGTCTGTAAAATACATCATGTATTTTTTCTTCATTTTTTCATCCTGCTCTTCGTTGCCTGTAATCTCGTGTTTCGGAATGGGAGTGCTTTTCGGGGCGTTGTTCACCTGTGTCAATCTGAGTTCCAAATTAGGCTGCAAGGGAATCACGCGAGCCTCACTTCTGTTAATGGTCACATGCGTGATGTAGTATTGGAACTCTTTGACCATCTTCTTGCTTACCCAGCCCTGCTCTTCATAAGCACCAATGGATACATGTGAACTACCTTGCACCTGACTTTGGCTATATAAGCAATTAGGTAGTTGACCAGATCTCAAAAACATGACAATGTGATAGACCTTGGCAGTAGTCATGATAGCAATCCTATTGAAGAGGTCCAGATATTTCTTTACATCCCATACTGTGGTGTACCTCCTCATGTCAATGAACACCATTGTCGCATTTTGCGGCTCTGGTGTTTTTACAGGTATTCCGTGTTTAGTCACTCTGTAGACGGTATTTTTCTTTTCTTTCAGCTTGTTTGCTTCTTCCGGCTTAAGAATAGACCTGATTGATTCAAGAAAGACACCTGGAAGATTCCCCTGCACATGGTCCTTGTTGTAGTTAGCTTTGATATACTCAAAATCAAATCCTGCAATGTCAAGAAGCCGCTGCTCGGTAAACTCTGGAAACTTGCTTGCAAGCTCCTCAAAACTGGCATAACACAAGAAGTATTCGAGTTTGTCAGTAAAGATCAGTGAGATCGCGGTCGCGATTTGTACCAGTAGTTTGAATGCATATTATTTATGTTAGTAGCCGTAAAGAAATAAGCTGAAAGAGATCGCGATCGCGATCTGTTCGATTAGCTGGAATGCAGTTTATTGTGAAGTCTAGAAATATAGCTAAGGAAAGATCTCGACCGCAATTTGATTGACTATTCAGTTCAGAAAATGGAATATATTCATGTCAAAAGGATGTGTGACGCGATCTGCGAAATCCTCTTGTAACTAATAATAAAGAAAGTGCTAAATTTAAAGTGCTCCAAAAAGCTGTGAAGCGGCCTGATTCGAGGCGTCCGCGTTCTTGTGGCGGTCTTCATGTCGTCGAAAGTTGGTTAAGCGATTCGATAAAGCGGGCGGAAATATATAGGCGTTGGTGTATTTATGGGGCGTAATTTTTGGGGGCATATTTATAAGCAGAATTATGGTGCATTTATGGGGGCGTATTTATAGGGGCGTATTTAGGCGGCATATTTATAGCGAATGGCGTATTTATGGTGGGGGCGAGGTAAAGTAGTTTCCATAGGGAAATTTTGAATCCCGCCATCATGATGAAGGGACACAAGTAATTTGAAAAATGTACCTTAAAAATGACACTTTCAGAAACAGACTCAGTAAAATGTATTCGGAAAGTGACATTTTCGAACTTCGAGGAGTACCTGCGAGGAAGATTACCGCGAGGCGAATGCGGTACCACAGACACTTGGCGAAATTGACCCAGCCACCTTACACGTAGTCTTGTCGGCGGCGGCGAGCAATTCAAATTCAAAAAAATGTGGGCTGGGTTGCATTGCAATTCTTGCAGCAAGAAGAAAGGCGCTTCCATTCATACATAGCGCCTGAAGGTTTTGGAGGTTTGGCAGCTTCTTGGACCTGAGCGCTCGTATGGATCTCCGAGGTGCAGCCGATCGGGCTTGTCGTGCTTCAAAAAACTTGACACGCTCGTTTATTCGATCATAGCAAGGAAGGCAAGCTCCATTTCTCTTTGTTTTTGTTCTTTCTACATGGCAACTATGGCAACAAACGTGATTCTCTTCGAAATGACATCTTCCTTGCTATCTGATTTGTTATTTGCCTTTAAGAGTATGTTTGCAATGTGAGCTACTTATGACTTGTTCTGATTCTAATTCTATTTAATACTATACGGTTCTATCGCAAACATGAAGTTCTAGACACACTTACAATACCTAATTATACTTGAAATGGAGGAAGAGAGAAATAGGAGGAGGGAGTTAGTAACAGTTGTGTGGCATTGCTGGACTTTGGCAACGAATGTTGTGTTTGGTATATAGATGTTGGTGTGGTGGTGGGGGGAGGGGGGGTCGCTAGGAGTCTATGATATGCTTTACGTTTACAGTTGCAACATGGATTGCATGATACATAAAGCCATTGCGATGGTGGGCCAGCTAATGAAATGCCAAGTGGTTATTGACATGTTGAACCCGCTCATTAGATGTCAAATAATGTCATCATGTTGGAACTTTAGAAAAGTGGAATTAATGAAGTGTGACATCGTGAAGTAGGTGAGTGCAAGTCTCAATATGTGGTGTGAATTGCTTCCTCTAAATTCTAAAAATATATAATGCTATAGTAATATTTCAAGGAGTTCAGAAGATGATTTCCGTAGTATTAAAGTACCATATAGTCTTCAGAAGATGATTTTCGTAGTAGTAAAGTACCATTTAGGGTTGTGTGATATTGATGTAAGGAAGCTGATTTCCGTAGTATTGAGGTACCAATTAGGGTTGTATGATATCAGTGTAAGAAAGCTCTTATAAGCAAAATAGCATGAAATTTGGATCAATAATGGGTTATTATGGTATTCAAATACTATGTTGTCATAAGCAAATTGATGTGAAATGTGTATCAATAATGAGTTATAAATTGACAACAATAATTGCAAAAAGTGTGTTAAAATGTAAATTGAATTCCAGCTTTGAAAAGCTTCCCATATAATATGTTTTATATTTTTCATCGGCTCTTTTGACAATAAATGTTGGCATATAGTGTAGTATTTGACATGTAATCTTGCAGCATTAAAGATTTAATAGATTTGATAAAGTTATTTGTCAATCCAAGATGGGATAGAGCAATGTATCATTGTGAATATGGCATTTACATATTAAACAATTTCTTGCATTGCCAATGTGCAAAGAAGAAGCTCAGAACCATATTAACATTGGGAAAACCATGTTGCCTAGTCATCCTCTGGATTCACAAAAAGCTGTAGAGGGCTGGGTTGCTAACATAGGCCCCACCAAATTCATCTGTTAAAGTCAATTATCACACTTTCCACTAGAGCCTTAGATAAAATCCTTCTCAGGACCGATTCCATTGCTTATACATTGTGGTTGATCTGCCTAGAATGACTGCTTGCGATGTAATATGTCTGCCTTCGCATATATTCTACCTTCATATCAGGACTATTTCAATTTGAGAATAGAGTAAGGAACAACAACAAATCTACATATTAATGATCTTTTTGCATATCTTCATTAGACTTAACATTGATCATCCTCAGTTTTACAAAAAGTTGTACAGCGATTGCTAATATAGACCCCACCAAATCCATGTGTTAGAAAAAACCTCGAAGTCATAGAGTAGTCTGCATATCCCTATCAAACTTAGCAAGAAACATGCCAGAAACATGCTAGAAAAAACTTTAAAGTCGAGCAGATGCTGCGATGCTATCTATTAAGAATCGAAGCAGAAATCTAAGCCCATGCCATTTTACATGAAGTCATATTCATTAGCATCTTGGGAGGAAGAATATTGACTATGAATCAAGAAAATGCAAAAGTTCTGCATAGTGGATTAGTTGACGTGTTTCATGGCAGTTCTTATATTGGACTTCTAATCCTTCACAACCAAAGAATGAACTGAAAGTTCCATATGATTTCACAACTTTTGTTTGTTGTGAATTGCAAGAACTCAAGAGTAGCAGTGCAAAAAGAAAGGGGTTTATGATTGATACCTCTGTATCAAACACTTCTGTAAACTTGATGCTTAAATACTTGGTTGTTCTCTGCAAAAAAACATGCAAGGCAAGAGAAGAGATGTTAGAAATGTGCACAATAAATGAAAAAGGTAAGATCATGCACACAGACCCAATCTCCTTAGGCTTCATAGAACTGATAGAAAAATACATTAGCCTCTGTGAGCATAAAACAATTAAATGAATATTGAAACAACACAAAATGCTTCCCCTTAAAAAGTGCCACCACTCTCATATTTGGTGGGCCGGTCAAGGCAAAAGTGTCATCCCAAATAGTCTCATTTGCTTTGAGTTGGGTTCCCAGCGTGTATGGATTTGTACTTATCAAAGACCGAAATGAAGAAGTAGCCTGTCTAGTGTTCTAAGATATGCAATTGAGACACTTCTGTGCAACAACAAAAGAACTCACAAATGCCTGATAGCTCCAAACACATTAGAATGATCAAAGGTAGAAAGCTTCGTTTTGGGTTGTGCGAACACATAGTTTCTCTAAGCTGCCTGTGTTATTGTTTTCACTGACCCTAATCACGCCATTTAAGATATGCGGTTGGGCGAAGATTGTATAGCTGCTACTATAATGAGCCTGTGGCCTATGCGAGAGAAATTAGTCAGATGGAAAACTTCTCTTGTGTTGGTTGATATCATCCCTGTATCGAAGCTTATAACACTTTGTGAGTCGAGGAGGACAGAGTTGGAACACTATGCAATAAAGCGGAAATAGGCGATGGGAATATGTAGCATAATAACGGGGGTTTTTGTATTTAAATACGGTTTTGCTATGGTTTTATATGATTTGATGGGCGTATTATTCGAGCCATACTAATCGGTATTTTTCTAGAGTCTTGCCAGCGTATTTTATTTCTTAAAATCCATATCTTCAATGGTTTACCCCTTTTATTTTTATTTCTATGATTTATTTAAAATTTACCCTTCTTTTATGATTTATTTAAAGCTGGGGTGTGCATGCAGGGGCTCGAGCCCTGTTACTTTAGGGTTAGTTTGAAGCCATTTAGGTTTCTCACGGTTACTGCGGGCATAAGGCAAAGCGACAGCGATCTTTGTCGAAATTCGACTATGCACGCAAGGTTTGGATTCTTTGGGGCTCCTTAGAGACGACCTATCTCGGAGGTTCTTCATTGCGGTTTTATGCGTGCTTTGATCGACGCCTAACGCACATGAGGATGGAAAACCTAATGAAAAAATTATTATTATCTTCAACCACTGCCACTTCGGTGCCTTGAACTTCGAAGGGAAGAGTATCGTCGGCGAGATTTCCACATGATTACATAAACATTAACACAGGAGGATTCTCGCATCTTTCCATGCCGGGCCTAATGTAGTTTGTTTTTCGGGGTTTTATGCACAGCAGGTGTTGTTTGGATCTGTGCTTGCATGACCATTCAATTCGACTCAACAAATCCGTCGTAGGTTGCTTGCAAAAATCGGCTTTTTCGGGTTCGATTCTTCCTCACGGGATTCATGATCAATCAAGGTTCCACGTTCAAAAATTTGCGGGATTTTTTGCCTAAAACTAGCTCAAGCGGCTTTGTTCTTTTTGTGGCTTCTGGAAATGAGCCCCTATTTTTGCTTCGGGCCCAATCAACCTCTTAACCTCTGTTCTTAACCTCTTCCAGCTCCAGCAATCTCAATCAGTGGCTTGAATTTTTCTTATTTCCACATAAGAGATGCTGGGTTGTCATCAATCCTTTGTAATCGTTTGTCATCAACGGATTCAGAGATCTTTGAGGTAAAGATGTTTTGACCACTGAATAGCCTGGTCTTCTGGCTTTTAAGCCGCCAAGTTTTCTTCTGGCATTTTCGTTCTTGTTGCAGTGTCACTTTCAAGTTTCTTGATCTTCGATCATCTCACATCGTATAAAAAGCCTGAGGTTAGAGCTTTTTTTTCTGCTTATAAGCGGCTATAAATGATCTTTGTCAAGGCATCTTCCAACATTCTATATTTCCAATGTTTGCGAGAACGAAAATGGATGCTTGGTGTTATTTTCATGGTTCCCTTTTACTCTGTTGAATCAAGTAAGTCCTATCACGATTATCCAGGTCTTGTTGGCGATGTATTCTTATGTCTTTGCGGCATCATTATTAATTTTGCCCTCCCTTAATGCGATTACTTTCATTGTGGAATCCAACAATTTCCTTAGCTTGTGGAATTTTGCGAGACTGCTATGAAGCATTTGCGATGTATTGTTTTATTTCGTTTCAGAAGAGCTAGAACCTCAGATACAATCCATGGCAAGGGGGATTCACTGTAAGTGCCATACAATGTGCCTGAGTGACTTCTAGGGGGGGTTTTTCGACCCATTTCCATACGTATACGTAAGAGGTAGGGGGGTTTTTTGCCACTACTTGGGGTAAACTTTGTACGGAAGGGGTCGAATTTGCCTTTCAAGAAATCGTATACGGGGGTGTTTTTGATCACCCTATGCACGCACATGGCATACCCCCCTTACTATATGGTAGCTAATTCCGATGATGCAAGGGCTAGACAGAAGATCAAGGAGTTTATTGCCAACTTTTGTAGGCAAGGTAGGCTTAAAGAGGCAGTGGATTTTCTAGATGAACAAGAATTTTACAATGATGCCTCTGGTTATTCTTATTTATTGAGAAGTTATGGCCAGGCCAAGGCTTTATCAGAGGGCAGCACATTAATAGAAGTGGTTTACGGAGTAGTCTTTTTATTAGGAACCTGCTCATTCAGATGTATGGTAAATGTGGCGGTTTGGATGGCCTTAACTGTTATTATTTGATTTCAAATGGGGAGCGGCGGATGGTTGAACAAGCTTGGTTTTTTGCAATGATAGTTCTAATGCATTGAGAGACAATATGTAGCATTATAACAGGGATAATACCATAATGTGGTTTTTCCAAAGAAGAATTTGCAATCTTGGCAGCTCGGGGATGATTATAAATCATATCTTGTTTTTGATCCTATGAATATTCTTATTTGTGGATGCCAATGCCGTTATGATTGCCATTTCTTTTGTATTGATGCTCCCTCTTTGTGGAATTAAATTTGTTTTACATATGCCATATGCTTTATGAATGCTTGCCATGGCAAAACAGGCTTGCATTGATACCAGCACATGTTACCATATGCACTAGCATATGCATGACAATGTGCCCTTTACAATAGAAGGGGGTATTTATTTTGACAGTTGATTCTCTTGGACTAGTGGCAATGGGAACAATTTGTTTGTCTTGATGTTTTTGTGCTTTATAGTAATTAATATTTAGGCCCATAAAAGAGGCCATACAATATGGTAAATCGAACTCCGCGATCACCTCCCCTCCCAACTAAATGCGAAAGGAAAAACACTGCGAGTGCTGTCTTAGACTTTAAGTCTTTATTGTGTTGCTTGCGGAGGTGTTGTGCTAGCTTTTCTTCCAGCGAGATTATACAAATGAGAAAATTCTATTGGAATATGAAAGCAGCTGACAGGACTACATATTCTTACAATATGCTAGATGTTTGTTCAGTTAATGGGCAAGTTAAGAAAGTCATATTAAATAATAAAGAAAATTGCTTGGCTTGGCATAGGGCCCTCTGGCGGGGATAGGTTACATGCGTATGAAACTATTTTTTTCAGGCGTTATAAAGTGCAAAAAATATTTTTGGGGAAAAATCATATTTTTGTATTTAATACTCGCCGGCCGGAAAAAAAAAGTTTCGCGTAAGCGAAACCTTCTGTGTCGCTTACGCGAACTTTCTTTCGCGTAAGCGAAGTCTAAGTTTTAAACTGGCGAATCCCTCCCGACTTTTCGCGTGGCGAAGCCTTAATGTTAAACTTCGCAGCGAAACTATTTTCAGCGTGTAGCCCGAAAGTATAAAGGTTAAACTTCACAGCGAAACTTTTTTTATTAGCGTAAGCCATTCTTCCGCGTTTAAACTACCTTGAAGGGCGGTTCGCGTAAAAGCGCCGAGGCGTTTTAAACTTCTGTGAAGGTTTCTATATATATTTTTGTTCGTTTGCGTTATTTACTGCGAGAACAAGGTAAACCACACAGCCTGCAACTCCACAACACATTGCCCCTTTGCCTTTTTTTTCATTTTCCCTTAGTTTTAGCCAAACCTAGGTAGTTTTCTGTTGTTTTTTTAATTGTAGGTCTAGGGTTCCTCCATAGTGAGGCCCTTGCCTGTTGCCCCCCTCCATTGAGGGGCGTGACGATGGCGAGCGTCTCGACCTATGGTTGAATCGGTGATTTTTTTAAGAAAAAAAAAAATAAAATAAAATGCAATAGAAATAAAGGAAAAAAAATAATGAAATAGAAATAAAAATAAGAAAAAAATTTTGGTTGCCTACCCTTTCATCGACAACGGTAGTAGTTAGGGTAGAAGTGATCCTTAGCTAGGTTAGAAGTTCGGAATGATCCTTGGGCGGTGACCCTTGCACAGCGTGCCACATTTAATTGTGCCATGCCGATGGTGGGTGTCATTGCTGATGTTGAGGATTGCTAGGGTCAACCTCCCATTTAGATGTATAGCCCTCTCACGCGCTTGTTGGCTTGGTCCTTGTGGTGCTAAAGGGTGGGTGTTGTACTCTTATGGAAGGTCGGTCGGAAAAGAATATTTAATGAGATATACCCTATTTTCTGGCGGTGTTGTTGTGAAAGTCCATCACTAATATAGGGAGTGGCGTATATTTCATTAAATATTAAGTGACTTGATAGGTGGTCTTATGCAATATGTTGAGTTGAGTCTTTGCCAACCTCTGAGAGGAGTTTCCCAATGGAGTCGATGGGCTGGATCAGATCATAAGTTAAACTTGTGGAAGAGAATGAAAAAATGCATTGCATATAACTTAGGGCTGTCAAACTCGATAGATAAACTATAGAGTGCCTATAACCCTCAACTTGGGCCGAGTAGAGTGCCTAAAAGCTGTCAAGCTTGAAACTTAGTAGTTTACTAAAATCTTAATGAACCATTTCAAGGCTTATTAACATTCACTAAAATCGGTTTTTTTTTTCGAGACTCTTAGGTGTTGATCTTTGCTTTTTCTACTGATTGGCATATAAGCTATCTATACCACAGTTTCTTCTAAAGTTGCTATGAATCCACAAAGAGTTAGGCGGGCTTAGACTACAAGTAGCGAGCCTCACATGAGCCCTAGAGAAGGACCTAGGGTAGAAGCGAGCCCCACATCAATGTAGAGGCCGAGCCCTCTACTAAGATGCAAAGGAAAAGATCAAGACCCCAACAACCATGGTCCAACCTAAGACACCTTTAATGAATTGGCTTTGTGGCGAATGCATGTTTGCCACCCCATCCGAGTTAGAGTTGATTACCACAACGGAAGAAGGATGGCTAGACTTCCACTCGGGTCTCATGCGAGATCTTTGAAAGAGCTTTTGGGCCTCGAATGATAGACCTAGAACACGAAAAAGATTGATTACGAAAGGTATGCTTGGATAGATGGCAATGTATCCGTTACAAGCTGGAAACATGATACATGCGGTAGCAAATCTAACTAGTCGGCGCTTGAGAGAGTCTTTGAAAGATAAAGGCGTGGAATGGAACACGGCTTGGACCAATCAAAAGCTTAGAAAGGAAACCCATCAACCCCCCACCTAGTTAAGAAAGTGTTGGCCTGGACTATTAGAGCCAAGCGTCCGGTGAAACCCGATAAAGAGTGGGAAGCAAGAAAAAAGGGCGGATGCCAAGACTATATGGTTTGCAATGGTGGATTACTCTCAAATAATCAACAAGACCAGAATTGGTTCGGGGAACATATGGAGCGGTATTCAAATGCAATATCACGGGTTCTAGTTTTCTTAAAGGCGAACCCTATTGTGTTAAATTTCGAATGATGATGGCGTGCGGTTAGAATGCGGCCAGGCCTGATGTGATAGTAAAGGCCATGATGAAAAACATGAGGGAATCACAAATGCGAGGTTAGACATGGGTCTATCATACAGCTGCATTGGCCGTACTACAACGGGTTGGTAAAAACGGGGTTGATATTTCCCTCTTTGGAATGGGGTTCTTGTGCATCTCTTTTTGTGAATCATGGAGATAATGACTTTGCCGGGCATGCATTTAAGAGACTAGGGTATAAACCTACTGTCGAGGTCGGCGTCCATAAGCTTGAGCAACGAAAAAGCAAGAGTTATATGTTGCTCAAAGAGTGGGTGATCTAACTATGTCATTTTTAAGCGGCTTGCTTAAGCTTCATAAAAGCACCATTTACACATGGACTTGCACCACGGCAATGTCTTGCTTCATTTTGAATTTGGGAAAGAGAGAGGTACCCCACGGACCCCAGTTGTTTATATTGGTATATGTGGTTGGGGAGAAGAACGGTTAATAAGGCGAGCACAATGGAAGTGAAGCGGTGGGCATACAAAAACATGGATGCCGCTGCCAAAAGGCAATTGAGAATGAAAGGCTTGCCTATCCTTACATGCCGCGATGATTTGTATTGGGGTCCAAACAAAGATGGAGCGAAGGCGGTGAATGCAAAGGTAGACTTTGACCTCTTAGGGGCAGCCTACTTTATTTATTACCTTGCTGATTTTGCATAAGCATTCTTTCTTGGAGACCATGGGTACCAATGAACAAACCCGAGGTTTGAAACATGTGCGATTATTTGAAGCAGCGTGCGAATCCCCTACTGACAAAGGCACGCAAGTTTGATCTGAACCGACTCTTGAACACCATCGCGAACACACAGGAATTGCTCTCCAACACATTGCACAAGACCCCAAAGCGGAATCAGTTGGATTCCTCAAGTTGGGTCGGTAGACGATCTTGACCAAAATTTGGACCAAGTCACGCTTAGCGTGCCATTTATGAGCTCTCTTGTGCGCAACCAAAAAAAAATATTGATTGAGCAATTGCGAAAAATACTCTAATAAAACATCTTTGGCATTGCTATGTTTATTTTTTGTTGCACTTTTTATTTTTATAATTTGTAAGTCATATTGAGTTGTTGTTTATTTCCACGCATTAACGTAAAGCCTATTTCTGGAATACTATTGCACAACTTGTCTAGTGCCATGCCAAAAGAATGTCGAACAACCAACGAGTTAGTCTCGGTAGGGAGAAGATGTTGGTGAAAGCGGGGACATGAGGCGACTTCGAGATGCCGTCCATTTTGAGAACTCGGAGAGAAGGAGATGAGTTTGTATTCCCTTCCCTACCTACGATGTCGAGAGGTTAGGGCACAACGATTCTGAAAGCGAGAGGAACATGCTAGGATGAATGAGTTGGCGTCTTGAAAAGAGTTGTTGAGGTTGAGGGCAATGGCGTAGTGGCCAAAAACAAGGTGTCACAATTACGAGAGGTGCATGGAGTTGCATGTGACATGGGCCCAGTACATTGCCCGCATGGAGCCGATTTTGGCGATATCGAGGCCAATTTAGGCGTCAAAAGCGGTTTGGCGACGACGCCCGGCCCAGCGGGGAAAGCGGTAAGTATAAGGCATATGACTGCAAGATCCCTGCGGTCCGAGGTAGAAACTTTGGAGAGGTGGGTGCAAGTGAAAGGAACAATGATAAAAACCACGAATTGATGGAGCATTTGCCAAGCAAGTGTACTATGAGATTGTGAGAGGGAGGTCGTAAATTATGCCAATAGAAAGTGGAAACAAGGGAAGCGGCAGTGGTAGCGACAAAGAGTGAAGGTTGGGAGGATTCTGAAAGCTCTTGGTGATGAGCCCGACTATAACTTATTTGCTTCAAGATGCCATAAAACTTTTAGAGGTAGCGTCGGTTGAAAGCGGCCGGTGCGATGTGGATGAGGTAGATTTGAAGGCTCGGTTAGAGAATGAAAGAAGTGAAACCTCACTTTGTCGGGAAAATGTCTTAAAAGATCGTGCAAATGCTCATGACAAGATGGCTGCGAATTACTAGACACAAAAGAATCGACTTGCGGCTTTGGGTAGGGAAAATACGGTGTTGAGAATAGACAATGACCATATCGCACAATATCAAGAGTTTTAGATTCTGATCCCCTTAGAGTCTCCAAGGGCGGGTATTTCATACCTCCCTCCCGAATACCTATATGACGATCCCGTTGGGATGATGTAAAGAACGGAGACTTTAGATATTGTCAAGTATGTGCGGAAAATCGACCCAAGTTGGTTGGTATGCCTTAGGGTGTGGACATCGTGCATTTGAGATGTTTGTTGGATTGGATGATGGGCGTGGTTACGTCCATCAAATGATGGATATATTATACGGGCGCGCCGGTATGCAATGCTCAACATGCAATCACGCATGCCTCCCTTGCCGGCTATGGTTGCTTTCGGGGAGGGATGGAATGCTTCATCGGTTCCAAACACAACGTGAAATGGACCTTTGGATGGGGGTAGAAGAACCGCGTGAAGGTGAAAAGGTACCGGACATTAATCGGTACCCCCCCCTCACAGGCGGTGATAGTAGTCTTGAATGTGGATCACGGGCGATTACATTAACCCATGAGCTACTCTACATTAATTTTTTGATATTTTTCCACGAGATCTCGGATGCACATGAATGAACTAACGTTGGCGAGGATTTTTTGTCTAAATAACATTTTGGGGGTTGGGTTGCGGCGCATTGAGTTGTTTGTGTTGTAGTTAAGTAAAGTAAGTATGTTAGTGATTTTTGAACATCCTAATTAGGGACGGATGCCAATTAGGATTAGTGGACTTCTAACTTCGAGACTTCCAACTTCGCTCACCCCGGCTTAGTCTCTTCGAGACTTCCGAGACTTCTTCTCACCACGGCTTAGTCTCTTTAGTTTTCTGTTTTGTGTATCTAATTTGCCCCTAGGATGACATCGCTCACTCGGTGGCGAATTAGATCATGGCGAAAACTTCGAAAAGGAGTAAGCCAAGCGCTAAACCCTCTTGAATGGTTGTCGGTCACCGGGCTTTATATTCTCCATGGCAAACAATATAGACTTCTCGAAATTCTTGTTACCTCCTTTAGAAGGAGCTTGCGATTATGGGTTCATTAGATGTTAGTGATTGATGAGTTCAAGCATCGAGACTTCCCGTTTTCTTTCCCCGGCTCTTTGGGCAATGTAGCTTAGTTTACATGCTAAGTTCCATTGTCCAAAGACCCGGGAAAGCAAAGATGGGGCGTCTCGATGCACGGACCCAGTCTTGAGGTAATTGGATGTTAGTGGCCCGATGAGTTCGGGCATCGAGACTTCCCAATCTTTCTTTCCCCTCCTCTTTGGGCAATGCAGCTTAGTTTACATGCTAAGTTCCATTGTTCAAAGAGGGGTGAAAGCAAGGTTTGGGAAGTCTCGATGCTTGTATTCAGGTCTCTTTCATCCTGGCCTAGGCGTGACTTTCTTGAATGGTTGTCAACTCACGGGCTTGATATTGTTATTTTTAAAACAATATAGACTTCTCAAAATTCTTGTTACCTCCTCTAGAAAGAGCGGGCTTTGTTATGACTCTCTTGTGTAGTCTCTCTGTGTCAATGTAGCTTAGTCACTTTGCTAGGTTATATTACACAAAGAGGCTCACAATGGGAGTCGGAGCAAAAATCGTTCGTTCTAGAGGTTGAACTTGCTATGACGTCCCGGTGAGGCGCACTCTAATTTCAAGCCAAAGTGGTGCCTGGGTGTTGTCCATCTATATAGCGGTTGTTAGGCACCAAATCATGGAACATCCTAACTCCTGCTATTGATGGAGAACCTTGAGCATCACTATGACTTCAAATTAGAGTACGCGTCCCCTTTGGCAAGGTGGTGGATTGTAGGTAACAAGGTTTTTGAGTACTCTATTTTTATTGTGGCGGCGGATGATATCAGCCTAGTGGTTGCTTCGATTCTGTCATTAAAGTCCGATGGCATGCCAAATCGCCATTTGGATGCCATCTGGACCTATAATTTGTACCTCCATTCCTTTGGGTGGCACATGCCATGCAAACCCATTTGGGTATTCAGAGCATGTGCCACCCAGAGGAATAGAGTACGCAATTATAGGTCCGAATAACATTCAAAGCCCAATTTGGCATACCAAAGTTATTCCCTCTCAAAATGGTCCCGGTACCTTGTGAACCTTTTGGATCCAGGAAATTAAATCGTCCGCTTTTCCCTTCTTTGCGCTGTTTGGCCCCCTTCCCATTCAAAAGATTACTTCTCATTGAAAGATTCCGCACATGCGAAGAGGCAAGCAACAACGGGAACCAAACGGGTCTGATCCAACGGATTTTTCGAGGCAAGGGGCCTTACTGTAATACACATGAAAGAAACATAGAAAGAACTATCATACATGAACCCGTGTCTTTGGGGTAAGTTTGAACATAAAATAAGATAGCTCGACAATTGATTTAGTTTCAAAATGGCACTTCCCGGTCTTTCTTTCCCGCCTCTTTGGGCAATGTAGGACTTAACATTTCATGCTAAGTTCCATTGTCCATTGTCCATTACGAGCAAGATTGGGAAATTCTCGATGCTTTGACTTTGATATCCATTGACCCATGCTTTTGCAAAATTCTATCTAGTGGTTGGAGAGTGGATCGTGGTATCTAGTGACATTCAGATCCGTTAGGATATCGATCATGACTCACCCGGATCTAGGCACTTAGATCCAACCATATTACAAATGAATGAAACATGGACTTAACCCGTTACATGAACCATCATACAATACATGAAACAAACATCATACATGAAAGGAAAATTCCACAAGGTAATCTAAATATATGGAAGACAAAAACTTGTAACAAAAAAACTTTACTTTTAATTCATAGTGCTCCAAATGGTTACAATAGTTTTTGAACATCCTCATACAACGATTACAATAGACGCTCGAGGGTAGTCATCACCTCCTCTCTCTAGACATCACCGCACTCATCAATTTCATCATTCTTTTTCCGCCTTCTTACCCCCTATGGCCCTAGGCCAACCTCCTCCGGCCTTTTCCCTTCGTTGGAACGTCCTCGAGATGTGTTCTTTTCTCTTCTTCTTTACTGTGGTGTCCGGGTCATTGGCTATCCCTTGGCTGTTCTTACCTTCTATTATTTTTTCGACCCAACACTTCAAGTGCATCTTGTCGTATGTCGGCAGATGCCGTACATGTTTACACCCCAATTTTAGGATCCCGTAAAAGATGAGCTCGTATTCTTGTCGCGGATCCATTTATTGACGGTACCCACAAAATACACATTGCCACTCATTACGACCAAATTCCTTCACAAATCCCCACTCGGGACCTCTCTTTCGACCACCGATTTCGACATATAATTCTTCCACGTGCTGTTCCAACTCCCCGTGGCCCCCCGCCATGACCAGCGCAATGGTCGCGCACCCCCTAACGATGATGCATGACCGCCCGGCGGCGCCGGATGTGGATGCATGGCCGCGAGCGGCACCTGATGTAGATGCATGACCAGCTGGCATCCCTGCTGCTATCTAAAATTATTGTCCCTGTTTTAGTATGCTAAAGGGTAAAGACTCCTTAATCGTCCAAACTAAAGGCCGACGTCTATATACTGCCAAAGGAGCAAGCTCATCGCCGCATATGTTACATCGGCGTCCGGTTCGAGCGTAAGGAGGAAGGACGGAACCTATAGGTCTCTAAGGAACGGGTAGGAACCCAAGGTCGGGAAAACTCGCGTGAAGGAGGAATCTCACTTCACAATTCGGCGTCGCCCCGGACGCAATAACCCACACCTCAAAGGTCGACCGTTTCCCAAAGAGTATGTGGACTCAACCTGGTAGTCAACGTTCGAGGCGAATTCTAGAGCTAAACAAGTTTTCCTTATATATAATATTTCACCTGCACAAAATAGACCCAACAGTGGCGCAAAAAGTTTTTTTCCCTTAGCAAAAAGGCCCAAGATGCTTTTCAGAAAGTTTAAAATAAAACAACTTTTAACTTTACGCGAAAACATCTTCGGCGCGTAAGTTTAAACAGTTTTTTTCGCAACCGGAAATAGTTTCGCGTAGTTTAACTTGATTGCTTAAACCACGGCGAAAATGTTTTCGCAGCGAAACAGTTTATTTCGCCACGCTGAACTATTTCGGTTCAAGTGTTTAAAAATACTATTTCGCCACGCCAACCGCACTCGCGAAGTTTAAACAGCTTGTTTTAACCACGCCAAAGTTTTCGACCGAAATTTTTTAGCCAGTTTTTGACGTATTAAACGCCAAATTTGTGCCAGATCAAACGAAAAATACGTGTTATGATAAAACGATACGATTTGAACCTATCCCCGCCTACTGACATACCAATGTCTACTTTCTACGAGTGGAGAAATTTTTTCTTGGGTGGTTACAACAGAAATGAAAGCATGGGAATACGGGGTCTAAGAAAATAAGATCTCATACACTCAGCAGTAATGTTGTGCTATCTATGTACATAGATCGAGACCTGCGGAACTATGCCTCATAGATCCAAAATCACGATGGTGTGAGGGAGAATGTCAAAAGGCTACCTTCATCCTTGACCAAGAAGGACATACATTTAGAGGTTGATGCTAGTGTGATAGACTTGACTGAAAGCATGTTTCTCCGGCCCTCTTTCTTGAGCGGATGGAAGGAACACCATTAAAGTAGCGATAGCCAAAAAGAATTATGCTTTTCAAAATGTAATACATGCATTGTCATAAAAGAGAAAAATGGCAAAGACAAGAGATCCGATGGAGAGAAGGGAATTGCAAATGGAGAGGAAGTCCCACATGATAGCCCGCATCTCATACGTAAGTCTTTATTGGTCTTGAGAGCATTGTCACACCGCCTCCACTGAACAGGCCCCTACTATCATATATAATAAAATGGACCAAAACAAGACAATGATACCAAGGTTGGAGAAGCTAGCAAAATGCGGTGGAGGGGTGAACGGTTAAAAGTTAGCGTGATTGGTGCAATCGATGCATGGGCATGGCGCAGTGCATTAGGTCATTTCTCAATTGAGCTTTGGAAGGATGATTCAATTTTCATGTTGGTTCTTTGAATCATACTATCAAAACTTTGGAGGATACTTCAAGACAAACCGAGCCATTTGAGAGAAGAAGGTCGCCTACGAGTGTATTTGGGGATCAACACTTCTTAATAGCATGGCGTTGAGAACCAAAAACTTAACAAAGACTGGCCAGACTTTCTAGCAACCCCACGCCAAAATGCTCAACTTAAGAAGCTACCCGTATATTATACTTGCGCTAGACAATCTGCCAGGCGGCACAAGAATAGATATCTATTCTCTTATCTTTCCTATCTTGTTTGGTTGGGTGTCTTTGAACAAATACAGCTAGGTTTTATGATGGTTGGACATACCCATGATGATATTGATGCGCTCTTTGGTAACTACTCCACTTTAATGCGCAGGTCAGATGCACTTACTATTCTAGAGTTAATGCAACTCTTTCCAGAATGTAGCACCAAGGCACCAAGGCGACGAGGACAATTAAGCAAGTTGCTCAGGTTCCATACATCAGGTATGCTTATACATCCTTACATATTTAATAAGTGTGGTGCACAAATCATCATCGATTCACTCATCATCAACATCTGCTGACGTGATGGCATTCAGCTCATAGATCTCACGCTCAAGAATCCAGATAAGGTGGATCACAACACGAGTTAGCCCGAGGCAATGAATCTCAGCACCATTAGCTTTGGATTGCAGATAGGGATCAAGATGAATACCCTTTCTTACGCAACCAACAAGATCATTGTAGCTCATGGAGCACTTGATGGTTTCGATGTGCTCCAGACGAGTAGGCAAATAGGCCATGGGAGATGAATGACCTCTACTACAGAATGAAGCTGCTCTTATAGTCAAGTAAATTATTGGTGTACATTGTAGTGTGAGCATGCACAAGTATAATGTACACATACAAGTATAATGCATAATTTGTATAGATATATGTATCATGCGACCTCATGTATCTTGGACTTAAGAAGTAGGTGAAAGTATTTGTGCTTGAGCAAATTAGTTGTGCTTGAAATTCTCAAAATTCGGTTATTCTCTCCAATTAATTATTAAATCCTGCTTTTAAAAGACACGCTTATTATTTGTAATACTCACCAAACACAACATGCATGTCAAATTCACATTGGATGTGAGATTTCTAGTAGTTCAAGCACTTGTCTGGACAGTGCTTTTTTGACCACCAGTAAAGAATTTGTACCCAAGTACTTCAAATAGCTAGAGCAATTGTAGAAAATAACCAGTTAGATTTATTTATAAGAAATATGAGTAAAACAAGAGTTGAGAACTGAATATGAACAACAACGACGACGGCGCGGCGACGCGGCAATTTTACGGCCTACTTTACAAAGGCGTAGGAATAATCCACTGAGGTGTGGTAAGAAAAGCAATGGGAATTGCTTTTACTGCCATGAGGCTCACCTCTCTAAAAGTGACTGCCCAAAGGTCAATAATAATGATTATGCTTGCTTTAATTGTGGAGGCAAGGGCCATGTAGCAACAAAGTATTCATCTCCAAAAGAATATGGAAGAGGATAAGTTATTGGTGGATAAGTTATTGGTTGTTTTTGCAGGATAAAGCATCATTAGTTTATTGATTTTCGTCATCAGGCATCAAAAACACATAGCACATGTCAAAACATAAGCTGTGCATTTCAAAGTGCTATTGACTCAATTTGTTAAAGGTGCTATTGAATGTAGAGCTCTCAATCAAAGTTTGATATGCATAGACCACATGACATTTGAAAGGTGGTATAATACCATAGGTTTTTGAAGAATCTTTTATTCAATATATAACTGTTGATACAAGCTCAAGGATCGATGGCATCATGGGTATATGACGTTCAAGTAAAAAAAAATCTGATTTAAATCGGCATCCCAACTTCTTTGTTGTAGGAAACGCAAGTTCCATTCCGCCATAATAGTAGACCAGCTCCTGGCTACCACTAGGTCATGGGGCACCTTCGCTATGGGAGAATGGGGCCGCAACTTCCGTCCCTAATGCAGGGACCAAATAGAGGGCATCCAAGCATACCATCATGCTTTTTCAGTATTGCTTAGTTTATAAAAGGTATCAAATGTATGGGTTGAGTGCTTGAAGAAAAGAAGTTTATTTTGACAGCAAAATACTTTGCTTAAAGTGCACTAAGTCTTGTGGCACACTTATATGCACATGCAAAATTTAAAATGGTAAGCAACAAAAACTAGTAGTCGCCATTAGTTGAAAGTTTTTAAACATGGCTGCCTAGGGAATAAAAACCTCATAGATGCAAAATTTAAGATTCTTATGCATTTTTTTATTCATCACATGTTTTGCTTGCATTATGTATCAAAAGGGTTTGAAAAAGATGTGATGTTATTGGGTGGCATTAGATAGAGTAGCACGTCATAATTCTAATAAAAGAATCATAAAAGTGCCCCATTTAGAGATCATGGAGGACAAGACGAAAGAGGATTGATGTATTAGAGCACACAAAACAGGACACAAATGCTTCCAAGAAATGCAACTTAATTACCATTAAGCAAAAATACAATTTTTTACTTGCACTTGTCCTTCAAGAAATAATGCAACCTAACTAGTGAAACCGAAATTGTTTTGGATAGATTACTGCATAACAAGGAATTGTGAGTATTTATTAAGAAAATGCAAATTTGCCACTCTAGACTTAGAAGGAAGGAAGGAAGGAAGTATATTTTAACGTCCACAAAGACCAACTGGCCTATGAGATGGTTTTACAATGTAGCGGAAAGTTTCCAAACACAAAATAAAACCACAGAAACCCTGTACAATGTGTCTCTACCACTGGGATGAAAAAACCCCCCGTGTGGGAGGAAAAACCCTTGTAGTAGGCATTGAGAGGCCCTATTTGGACGCTCAAATTCCCTGTGCTATGAGGGACTCCCTGACGGTGGAGACTTGCAGAATGTAGGACGCAAGACGTGCCACCATTGGCGAAGCCAGCAGTTGGTGGATTGCTATCTCAGAGCATCTGAGATCGGCATGAGCTGCTCGGATGTGTGCATATGCTGGGCATTCCTGTAGAACATGGTGTTCATCTTCTACTATCTGCATGTGACAAAGACTGCATAATCTCTCATCTTTGGGGATTCCCCGCCTCCATCCGCATTCCAACGGCTGCCTCTCACTTCGAGATGGTGGGACCTCGTCCCTTATTGCGTACTATAGCGTTGTGCATCCATTTCGCCAACCTTATGGAAATACGCAAGGTGCACGTGCATAGCGTATCGTCAGGGGGCCAAAAGCCGCCTCATACGCCAAAATTGGATAAGCCACCGTGTCCTTGACGCCTAGGCTGTATGTCAGGAAAGCCTTCTGCACCCTCTCTAGCTTATCCCAAGTACCCTTGTAATCGGCGCCCCCGGAATTCTACCCCCATACATCGATTTTGAGTTCCACGAAGTGCTCTGGAACAAGTGTGCTTTATGCGTCGCCCAATCGCAGAGATCTATTCTCAGGATGCCTATTCTCAGACATTGCATACGTGTGGCTTTCCATCCCGTACGACCCTTCTTTATACAATATCATCCCATAGCATGTTAGCGTAGAAGTCGATTCCCGATACTTAAAGGTCCTTACAACTTCCATCCTTTGTCCTCTGTAATACAAGTCTGGTATATGGTTGGGTTAAAACATTTGTTCCATATCTAGCATTATAACAGGGGTTTTTTTTTCTGTTTTTGTACCGTTTTCTCTAAGGTTTTCATATGATTTGGTGGCCGTATTTATTTAGGTGTACTAAATAGTATTTCTAGAGTGCACCCCTTTGTTAGTCGCTGATTTTAGAAAAAGGGGCAAATCCTCATGGTGGGAGGCTTATTTTTGTGGTGGGTGAATATCCACCCATTTTTTAGGGTTTTTTAGGGTTGTGTGGATTATGAGGTCTTAATTTCTACTTGGCATTTGAGCTTCAAATCCGGTCGAACTTGGTCAGGGATACCGGAGATCCATGGAAAGTGAAGAAGAGAGGGAGATGGGGAGACAGGGGCTAAGCGAAATACCAGACTCCATAAACGCCTCCTCAAGATGGGTACGTAAAAGAATGCTGCAGGTTTATTATTTCTGATGACCTCTCGCAAACCCTTCTTCGCTATGAAAGGCATAAAGTCGCTTCAATCTCAATGTGTGTGATTTGTCCAAAGTTAGCGCATGGAGCTCAAGTTGAGAAGCAAGAGGTCTCAGATTTAGGATTTCTGTCTTATTCTTTGGGGTTCTTAATTTTTGGTATAGCAGTCGTGGAAATTATAAAAGCTTCGGGAATTCTCTCACCGTCTCAATGATGTCTTCCAGCCCAAACTCTAAACGATCATTCAACTGCAAAGGGTTCATTCAAGATTGGCTCAATGACGCCTCCAAAATCGAGCTTAACTATTTCTTCAGGCCGATTCCACGCTTCAATTGCTTGAAGCCTTTTTCCTTGCCTCGCCAAATCCGCAGTGCAGCGGTTTTTCTTTTTTTCCCATTCCCAAATTAAGTGTCCGGAGGTGGGTTCTCCCGCCTTTGCATTTCTTGGACCCGGATTCAAGAGACACTTCCACCGCTATACACCGGAATCGAAGAAATGTGTTTCTCCACCTGCAGACACTTGCATTTTTCTTCCAAAGAGAGTCCAACTCGGGATGACATACCCAACTGGGTTCCTTAGCGATTGTCCCCAATTTTGAAAGGAAGTCGATTTGAAGCATTCGCAGATCCATTACCTTGAGTAACTCCAAAGACCAAGGTTAGGCACATCTTTGTGTTGATCTAGAGGCTTATAGATCGTCATTGCTCCTTCCATAGGAATCACCTCTTCACAAGAATACCAACCTTTAATTCAAGCAAGCTCTTCCCACCATTTCCGCACTCGAAAACACGTGGATGGTATTGAAATTAGCTCACGGCATGGGCCGGCAAAGGAGTTGCAATGCGGTTGGAACCATTTGGCATAGAAGCAAAATTTGATGCCTGGAGTTTTCGCAGTTAGGGGTGCGTAACAAGAAGAAATGGGGCGTATGAGCATTATTGTTGGCCACATGATCATTTTTCTGGCCTTCAACGGCAGATTTTGAGGCAAAAACGGAAGTGGAGGCCTCCATCTTGGAAGCCTGAGGCCGCCAATCTTCCATTCTACTTAGTGCTAATCCCCGGTTCCCCTCTTCAAGCTCTTCCCTTTATTCCGCCACTCTTCACCTTACCTGAGGTGGAGGCATTAAGAATATTGCATGTGGCCACCCCTATTGTTGCCGCTTTATATTGTGAGTAGGCCCGATGAAACCGCCCATTTCCACTTATCAACTTATTAGGGGAGATTCTCCTCGTCAAATTTAGGGTGGAGTAGACTCGAGGCCCAGCCCAACATAAGATGAGAAATGTATTGCCGATATAGCCCTCGGTTTTCATGTCCTTACAACATTATATCCTTTCACCGCAACGATTAACCAAGGAAGCAAGCCAACAATATGCATAAGAAGCCTTGTATCGAAGTCACCGAATATAGTATCACATGAATGTAATGTAATACGTGATGTAACTTCAATGGCAGCAGATGGCTAATCGCTGACATGAGGCCCTTCGTAACCAAATGTCGCACACCTTCAAAAGCGTGGAGCTTTATCCGCATCCGTGCCTTTGCCGGTCAATTCATTTCTTTGTAAGTCTAGTCGACCCACCTCCCCTCGCATATTTTGGCTATTTTCAAAATTCATCCCGGCATGTTAGACAATAGAACATGTTCCGCAAGATGATCATTAAAAGAAAGACTTGGCCAAGGACACGAAAGCAAAAAAGCTCTAACACTTGAACATAAACATGCACAAAATTAGTGTGCAACATAGCCACACATCCCCAAAACAATTGAGGATAAAGTATAACCTTTTATTTGCTTATTGTAAATTTTTTTTTTACTTGCATGATGGCTAATGTACTTAGTTAGTATATGTTAGTGCTCAATTCTATGCAATGTTTTGGGTCCATCATGTAAACACCTGTAATTTGTCCGCTTTATTATGTTCATGGGAGTGTTATTATTCTAGACTTTTTTTCTCTTTTTTCACACTAGATATTTCTCTTACGATATGTAATAATACCTTTTAAGGCCCTCAAGGGGCCAATTTTTTTTTTTTCAACACAACACCATTACTTACAACTTTAATTAAATCTCAAAACCCCTTTGGTTTGGGTGCATATTCACACCAAGTGACTCCGCATCGAGAGCCGTTGGATAAGCATATATGCCCTTTATTCCTCGATCTAAGCCGCATATAGAGATCCTCGCTTGTGGGGTATCTCAAAGACAAGTTTTGCATACAAGATAACACGCTTTGTAAAATATAATCATGATGAAAGAAATATGTCCCATTTAGATATCATGGAAGACAAGACAAATGGTCTTAAACATGCCGGAAGACAAGACAAATGGTCTTAAACATGCCATGATATTATTTATCTTGTACTCAGATAAGAAGAATGTTGTATTACACTACACAAAATAGGACTGAAATAATGCGGCTACATAGTAAGCAAGAATGTTAGTACTCAATGAAATCGAGGTTATGCCAGAGGAGATGCATACCATCGGAGTTGGTTTCATTTGGTGCATTAAAACCACAATGCGAACCATCCTAAAGACGTGCCTATATCTTGTCCTAGAGTATGGGAATTTTGATATACATGGAAGTCAATGAATAGAATAGAATAGAATAGTTTTTTTAACGTCCACGGAGACCAATAGGTCATGGGACCCATACAATGGGCTAGTACAATCATTACTACTAGGGATTAAAAAACCCCCGCCGAAAAGGATGACCATTTGGTAGCTTTCGAGAAGATGTCTATGACAAATTCTTTGCTGAGTACAAACTTGCATTTGATTGCTATGAGCCACAAAATATGGTATCCAATATAGGAGAATCTTCATATTCGAAAAGTTGTGAGTTATGAGTGTTTGAAGAGAGTCGGAATTACAAAGGACATAGAATATAGTTGATGGGTTCATGGGCATTTGACAATGGTACCTAGAACACAAGCATACAAGTCCAAGGCCTTGTACAATAAATACCATAGTAATACCAACCCTCATATATACGATACAAAATAGTTGAAAGCATGATATAGGGACTCGTGAAAGAGTAAGGGAAGAAAATACAAACACTCAAAAATTTGAAAATGTTGCAGCTTGCTAAAAAACAAAAGAATGCCTCCTTCCAGAGTAGACCTCTAGCTAGTACTACTGTGCCCAAGCTTTTTCTTAGCAACATGCCTAAGGTAAAGCTTGCTAGAGATTAGTACTTCTGAGGGAGAACTTCAGATTAGGCTGATATCATGAAATTGAGCTTAAAGGGGTCTGCCACTGGATCAAAAAAAAGAAAAGACAACAACAGGAATGATGATACCCTCTATGAGGTCAAAGATCATCTAGGGCGCTTCATCAAAAACTTATATCCGCTAAAATTATCGCGGCCCTATGTATTTGCAAGATATGCTAAGGGAGGTGTTAGCAAAAACCACATTTGTAAAGGGTACCATTATACACAAGATATGAACCTTGAAAGCTAGAGGGCGTGAGTTGAAGAAGATAGAAAATGTTGAGCATGCACTACTCAAGTATTTAAAAGATGTTAAGAAGATGGGCTTCCTAAATATGATGGAGGCTAGATAAACTTACCTTATATTTACCGAGAATCTAATGCTAATGTTCATGAACAACACAGTGAGTGGATAGAAACCATAAGGACGATGATAAGGTCGCCTTCCACAAGGTCTTGTTGCAAAGGTGTCAAGAGCCCAAAAGCTTTCAAGAGCTATCGATCAACCCTCAAGCATGTATGTTGACGCTTGTTAATACCGTATGATTGGTTGATGGTGACTTCTAAACATAAACAAGTAGAACATGGAAGATTATCGAAAGTTTTTGGCCAGTTGACCAATGTTGATTGACCAACAACTATATTCGATAACCATATTAATCTTCACAGATTGTCTAAATGATTGCCTCTATGTAGTGAAGACAATTGATGGTGGTAGTGTGCTTGGGTTGGGGCATACCAAGAACACAAAGAACAATTCCACATCTAGAGGGATGGAGCTTCCAACAATTTTGTTGCTAATCTACTTGGCATGAGACCAAGTGGATGATAATGTCTGAATAAAAGGGACATACGCTTCACACATCCAATCATCCTAAAGAACATGCAAATACTTTTCCTCGTTTTCGAAATGCAGAAGAAAAGGAAAAGAACACCGTCGGACATAGACTGCTCAACAAGTATGTCTCTCCTTAAATTAGGCTTTCACCCTATTTGTTTACATTTGATTATCATTGATTTCTAAACTTCTTATCTTCTGCAGACTATTGGTTATACCGTCTAGAGTAAACTTTAAGAGTTAATCTAGGCTAATCCCAGACCTAAAACTTTTTAAGGCCTGGGCTAAACATTTCACATTTTTCTTATCGTACTTTTGAACATTTGGCTTTTCTTAGAACAATAAAGATCCAAATATTAGTCGACCAATTTTTTCTTACTCTAGGTTATGTCTCCAAGCAGAGTATACTTTATGGTGGCCGTGTCTCTTAAATGGGTAAAAGCAGTTTGTCTAATCTAGGTTAATCCTAGGCCTAAAGCTTTCTAAGGCTTGGGTAAAATTTGTAAATTTTGAAATTTTTAATTTCTTGTATTTGATAAACTTTACATCATTCTCATCGTATTTCTAATGATGCCCAAACAATTGAGGAAAGTATTTGTCTAGTTTTTTTTGTTTTGAAAAATGGTTCCTCCACGCTATTTTAACCAAGATTGCCTAAAAGGCTAAAATTTACCAATTTTTCTAACTTAGCTACTAAAATTTATGTTCACATCATCCATGGCGCAAAAAGATGGTGGCTATGGCAGGGGCCCTTGTGTCAAATCAACTTGAGTCCAACACTTTCACGCATATAACATCAAGCTCGTGGATGGAAGGTTGTAACGCGTTGAATTCTCTCGGTGGAGATATTGCAAGGGCTTACACTTTGCAAGAGGTAGAGGACTTTGTCATTTGAAACAGATGAGCGATTGCATTACAAGCTCCCTTTGATATTTGATCAACTGGAGATTATGCTCGATGAGAAGAAGTCAAACACTTGGAGAGCACAGAAAAAATAGCAAGCATGAAAACCAATAGCTCCAATGGTTCAAGATCTATTGCCTACACAGAACATCCCTTGGACAGCCTTGGCTTATTTGGTATCCATGCTACGGGAAATAAAGCTTGATGAAGGAGCAATTCAAAGGTGCAACAACCATTGAGTCAACAGAGTTTGAGATGTTTAGAAGAAGAAAGAGTTCATCAACACAATGGCGGGGTCAATTTTGGTATCCACCCAAGATGTTGTGACCAGGATGTGGACCAAGAAAAGGAAAAGATGAAGGCTCATAACGAAGTGGAGGAGACAAATGTCTCACCAGGCTCTCAAGGGTTTCAAGCAAAAAAAGGACATAGTGAAAGAAGTCTATAATGGAACTGCCTAGCAAAGTGCTCCAGAGGATGAGAAAGTGCAATCAAGCAAGGTATAGCTTGATGTGTGAACCTAAAGCCTTAGTATGAGAATCTACTTTCCTAGAAATGCTCCTCAAATTAGCGACCACCCAATTTGATGCGCAGCTGCCCCTTGCAAAGCTTCATTTATGTAATGTTATTTGTAATTCCTAAAAGTAAACATTTCAAAATCAAGAAATCTATGCACATCTTTACTAGTTCAAAGTTATTCTATTCGAATTTATTCTACATAGTTCACTATATATTCCAGTTATCATGATAATTTAGGATCTAAATGGAACTTATACCAGGTCTATATATAATGAAACTGGGATCTAAATGTATACCAGTCCATATATAGTGGAACCAGAAAGTACACTCCAGTAACATGCAGACCAGCTAGATGCCCTAGACATATTCTCATGAGGCCACATACATGCAAACCAACCGCCAAGACTAAGGTGGTGCTCATCTCATCCTTCCATCAGCCAAGGCCTCCCTTCTTCACTTATTGAGGGCAAAATGTGGAAATGGCACATCTACAAGCATTTTAGAAGAGAATTTCCTCTATCAATGCATCGCGACACACTTCTATCCGGTATGATCCGGTTGAAAATCATCACCCACTTATACGGCACTCTTGATGATCCCATTCTTCTATATGAGGTCAAAGTCTGAACTTGGTCGCCTCCCAAGCCACTGGAATGATTTGGAACAAAAGTGTAGAAGCCTCTTAGCACAACATAAAGGCAAGACAATTGTAGATGCACCAATAGTGTTGAAATTGCATCAAGACCCTATGATGTAAAGCACTATACAAAAATTGAGCCCAAATTGCACACCATTAATGCGCATGAATCCTAGAACGTTGAACCCAATAGTTGCCTTTATAACCTAGCAACGCTGGGCACCATTACTTTCAATATTATGTGTGGCACCATACAAGTACTCAGATCATATGAGCACTATACATATGTACAAAAGATGGTCATCACATGGATGCAAAATATAGTTGCACAAAGTATGCTTTGAACTCGCAACCTTCTAGTTGCAAGTCAAGCACCTTGCCAAGTTCACTAGCAAGACTTGGTAAAAGATTGCTTTGCATCCTTTTTTTTGAATACCGATGTCCAAAAGTTTTTGGAACATTCCAAAACTTGGAGCATATATCCCACATGCATTCATGCGTAAAAGAGGCTCCTTTTCCAAGATCTAAAAAGAGTCTTCACCCCTAGCATGGATATTCCGTTCAATCTTGTCTTCATGCTTGCTTTTGGACCATAGTATTCTTGTTTCTCCATTATATATCAGATTCTTTGCCATTCTTGATGTATTTCTTGCATATCTCTTCGCTTATTTTCCATGTATTTCTTTGTTTTCACATAGGTTCTTGTCTCCGCTTCTGATCCTAAGCATTTTTGTTTGATCATATTTGGTGATTTCATCTCTATGGAACGGTTGTATCTCATGAATCAGCCTCTAGCTCGAGAGGAGGCCAATAAAACCTAAGATTAGCTTGCCTGGGAAATTTGATGGTATTAGATCCAAGCTTCGGGTTTTTCAATCGATTCGGCCGGTTATTCTGGCTCCATCCTCATTGTGTATCCCATGTATCATGAACAGTCGCGGCTAGTTGTCTCCCTCTACTTTCTACCAACTTTGAGTTGGTTTGCCCCTTGTCGGAGAGGGAAGCCCACCTAATTTATAGTATTTTGCCGTGTTCATTGCTGAACTGGAGGTGTGTATTGAAGATACTGGTCGATAATGCACAACAGTTACCAAGCTTGGCAACCTCAGGCAAGGTTCTCGTCCGGCTTCAGTTTATGCCTCCGAGTTTCGGCAGATTGCCATAGATACGATCCGAGGATGTAGCTCTTCAAGATTGTTTCAAGAGGGCTTCACATGATGTGAAGGGATATGTTGTCAACCATAAAGGATCCCAAAACCCCGATGAAGTTATCGCTTTGCCGGGTTCAGATAACCGGGCCGGGCCTCTAATTTCACAAGCTCCAGTAGCCAACAAAGACCGCGACCGCCCATAATAAATGGCCCGCATCTCTACAATGAGAAGTAGCATTGAAGAGAGGCTAACCTCCCCATTGTGGTGAGGCCGAGAAGCATTGAAGAGAGGCTAACCTATTGTGGTGAGGCTGGCCATATCGCCGCTGATTGTCCCATAAAGCCCAAATCGAAAACTCGAGGTTGGTCCAAGCAGTTGAGTCTCTCAACGACCGGCCGCCATTCCACGTATTTCCCCACATGTAGTGAAGGGTTTATTACTCGACAAGGTCGTAGAAGGAATTCTTATCTCTATGTCATTGGAATTAGAGGTTGGAAGATTAGAAGGATTGGCACAATTTGATAGTGATGCAAAATGCTTGCTTTATCAATAGTGTGTTGACTAATAAACATGCCATCTTTAGAACAGTGGATAGGTTTTGTAATGTAAGAAATTAAAAATTGCGACGAAAATAAAAAAAAAAAAATACGTATTTTATTGTTTAAAAACATATTTCAATGATTTTTCTGTCCGTCCGTAATTTTTTTTTTTTTTTGTGTACGAAATTTTCTAAACTCTGCACGCTAACAAACTTTTCGATATGCGGTTTTTAACAAAAACGCAAAGACAAATTTGAATTTGAATTTTGCATACGCACTTTAACAAAACCGCAAAGACAAATTTAATTTAATTTAGATAAACGTTTCATCAAGCGCGGTATGCGAAAGTTTTTTCACAGACAGTGAAACAAAGCTGAAAACCGAGTACGCAAAAGGCAATTTTTTTTCGTATCGCGGCATATATTGTTTCACATACACGAAACAACTTTCAGACGCTGGCAATATATCACGCTGGCGCGCGAAAATCCGGGCTGATCGCTGAAAGGCAAATTATTTTTTACGCCAAGCTACAGACGTGGGATTTTCAATTTTTATGTGATGCGAAAAACTTTCGTGATACGCTGAAACAAAGATAATTCGATATACGCTAAAAAGATTTATTTTATTCTTTTTTCAGATTTCGCGATATGCATTTTTCACTATTTCGTGATAATGCCGAAAAACTTTCAAGATACACACTTTGTTAGTTTCATTTCACGAAAATCTTCCCGATCAAATTTCTTTTTTTTTTTACGTATTATACTAAAATTTTGCCATATCATACCAACAATATGTATTATGCATAAACGATGGAGTATTGAACTTATCCCCGCTCTAGAAGCAAGGGCTGAGCATCCCGCCTCTGGTGTAATTGATGGCTGGGAGATCTCCTCAGTGCGCCATAGATCGTATAACACCTTTTCGGTTTTTTGTGCGAGGGAGCTCCTTGCAGTATTTTCTTCAATCTCATCATGCTAGCCCACATGCGCCTGGTTTTGGTCTACTCCCTTGCTCGAGCTACATAACCCCGACATATTGGTACTAGATCTTTTTGGTTTGCTAGTTCTAACTCTAGTCCCAAATATTCAGTTCAGGCCTCCGTATCAACACCTTACTTTTATCCATGTAGCATCAGAGGCTTCTGGTTCCGCCCTTTGTCGATGTTTTAGTTCATGAACTGCTCCATGTTCTAAATTCGACTTTGTCTTGCTCTAGTTCATGCCTCCTGCATTCTGCCCCATGTTCGATCATGTCCAAGCTCCGCCTCCTATTCCAGCTTTTGCTCCAGTTCCAGCCTCCCCGCCTCCGCCCAGCCCAGCCCTCCTACTCCAGCCCTACTCCTGCTCCTGTTTTTGTGGAGGCTTCTTCATGCCCCCGCCAGAGATTCAAGATTTCTTTTGCAACTTTCTTTAAATCTAGAATGCAGGATCGGTTCAAGATTTGCAACCAGTTCATCCGTATTAGTTTCTACATCGATGAACCTTGCTCCATCCATTAAGCTTCCAGATAAATATGGTGATTTCCTGACATGTTTTGACAAAGTCAAGGCTTAAGTTCCCAAAGCATCATCCATATGATTGTATTATTGATTTACGTACCAAACAATGCCACCATATATGGTCCAATATATGGTCTATCCCCATTGAAGAAGTTTTTAAGAGATTATATTGAGTAAGAGTTTCATTCGGACATTCTCACCGTTGGAGCACCCATATTCTTTGCCAAAAGAAGGATTTATCCTTCGCGGCCATTGATTATCGTGGCCAATTGCTATCCGCTTCCGGCGATTCCGTAGTTGTTGAGCGGCTTCAGATGCGCCGCCACTTTACAAAGATTGATCTTCGGGGTGCCTACAATCTCATCCCCGATCCAAGAGAGTGATTAGTAGAAGACAACATTTCATACCCCTAGATGGTCATTTTGAGTGCATGCTATGCCTTTTGGGCTTACCAATGCCCCCAAGAGTATTCCTAGCATATGGCCAACGATGTTTTCCTCGAGTTCTAGACATCTTTGTTATCATCTACTTAGATGATATACTTATTTATTCTAAGACCCTTTAAAAAGCATGAGAGGTATATGTTCGAGAAGTTCTTCGGAGTTCGGGAACATGGGTTATATGCCAAACCCAAAAGTGTAAGTTCGATTAGATATCGTGGAGTTTCTTCGCTATCGTGTCACCTCTCATGAAGTCTTTTATGGATCACTTAAAAGGTCAGCATTGTTTTGAAGTGACAAACACCTCCTTCTATTTGAGATGTTCGTTTTTTCTTTGGATTTGCCAACTTCTATCGACGTTTCTATACGAAGATTATTCGAAGATTGCCTTCTTCGACACTTTTACGGCAAAGGATATGCCATTTGAATGGAGCTTAAAAGAAGAAAGTACGCCGTTACTTTCTCAACATGCTTTGTATGATGGCACGGTTCTTGCTCATGCGGATCCTTCACGCACATATATTCTTGAAGGCGATGCTTGATTTTTTCTTGGTAGTATCCTTTGTCATAGGAGGGGATGACCATGAGCTACATCCAATGCCTATCACTCATAAAACTTCCAGCGACAAGGAGTTGTTAGACATAGCTGATTATCGAAATCAACTATCAATTTATGACAAGGAGTTGTTAGATATAGTTGATTATCGAGAAATGGTGATGTTTTACGAAGGATCTTCTCATAAAGTCCAAACAAACCTATCTGGTCATCGAAATCGGAGTATTTTTAGTCGGCATTTCGAGTGCTCAATGAGTTTCGCTTCATAGCGCTGACTAATCTTAGATGGCATATTCAACTATTATCTTGCATTGATTTCATGATCAAATATCGTCTTGGACCTCTCCAAGGGAATCCTGATACTGCTTTGTTGGAGTCAGTTCGAGCATCTCTACTCTCCGATCCATTGGCTCAAGGTGCATTTTTCACATCTTGGTTCAGCATCATCTTCTCGACAAATGTAGTCGGAGTATATAATCATTTTAAGATTCGAGATGGACTTTTGTTCCGCGATGGGCTTCTGTACGTTCCAGATGGTGCTTGTCGTCTTCAGGTTCTTCAGGCTTGTCGTGACTCGCCTATGGTTGAATATTTTGGAGTAGCCAAGACTCCTGAACTTATTAGTCAGGGGTACTGATGGCCTGGACTTCGTCGCTCTGTCAAAGATTTTGTTCGATCCTGTGATATCTGATGTTGAGCAAAGGTTTCGAGACGTCTTCCTCATGGTCTTCTATAGCCACTGCCTGTTCCAGATGGTCCTTAGAAGAGTATTTCTGTGGACTTTATTTTGGAGCTGCCACTCTCTCGGGGACATGATGCTATCATAGTCGTTGTTGATAAACTTCTCTAAGATGGCTCATTTTATTCCTTGTGAAGTCAGAAACAACTGATATTTTCCTTCGTGAGGTAGTCAGACTTCATGGCCTGCCAGACAATATTATCAGCAATCGTGAACCCCAGTTCATTGCAGGTTTTTGGAAGCAGCTTTTGGAGTTATTGCATATTGAATGCTCACTGACATCCAGTCATCATCCAGAAAGTAATGGGCAAGTAGAATGCACGAATCATACTCTGGAACAACATTTGCGATGCTTTATCAGTTATTGGCAGGATTGGATTGATTATCTTCCACTAGCTGAGTTTGCCTATAATAACTCAGTCCATGCTTCCACTGCCCATACTCCGTTCTTTTTGAACTCTGGCCAACATCTTCGTTGATACTTTGCTGTTGCTGACAGTGGCTCTATCAATGCTAGTGCCGACTCCCGACTTGAAAAACTCTAGACACTTCAATTAGATCTTCAACACCATCTTCTTCAAAAAGTAAGAGCACTATCCATTGACACCTACATTTCATGTTGGTGGCTTTGTCTCGTAGGGGATCTTCCTACCTCCCATCCCCGCAACAAAAATTGATTATCGCTGCCTTGGTCTTACCAATCTCGGCTTGATCAGCGATGGCATTCTCGCCTCGAACTCCATCCAAAGTATTTTATATTTCGCATTTGGAGCCTTACATGTCAATGCTTTTCCGATCGCATTCTTGCGCCATCACCACCGTTGGAAATGGATGATCATGAGGAGTTCGAGGTTCGTGAGATTTTGGACTCTAAGTTTCTGCATCGACGATTGTATTACTTTGTCGATTGGGAAGGTTAATCACCAAGTGATAGAACCTAGGAACCTGCTGAGAATTTGACTAATGCGCTTGATAAAATTGTGGATTTTCACCGATGTTACCCATATAAGCCAAGTTTGGGTACCCCGACTTTAGCTCCGAGGACTCGTCATCGCCGTAGGAGGGGGATGGTGTGATGATCATACAAGTATTCGTATCATACGAGCATTATACATATATATAAAAGATGGTCGTCACACGGATGCAAAAAGATAGTTGCACAAAGTAGGGTTTGAACTCACAACCTTCTAATTGTGAGTCAAGCACCTTTGCCAAATTCACTACCAATATTTATTTAAAATATTTACTTTACATTTTTCTTCATGCATACTGATGTCCAGAAGGTTCCGGAACACTCCCATATATCCCACATGCATTCGTGCAGAAAAGAGGCTCCTTTTCCAGTATATAAATGGGTCTTCGACCCTAGCATGGATATTCTAGTTCAATATCAGTCTTGAGCCTTATAGTCATCTGTCTTGTATTTCTGCTTGCCTTCAGGCCATTGTATTCTTGTTTCTCCATTATATATCAGATTCTTTGCTGTTTCTGGCATATTTCTTGCGTAATTCTTTTGTATTTTCCACGTATTTCTCTCACATTTCCACAAAATTTTGGCAAAAAAATAACAAACCAGCTATCATCACACAAAAGACATGAAATGTTGAAATGCATGTTGTTTAATTATATATTGTTGTATCAACCATATGATTAACCATATGGGCCTTGCTACATTTTTCACAAAACACTCAAGAATGATAGTACACATCTTTTCTTTCTCTTCGGCTATCATTTACAGGTTTTTAATGTATGCCAAACAATGCTAGGCACCATGACTATACACTCTATGATGTGAAGCTCACATTACAGTTGAAGGTCCAACTCCTATGGAGAATCAAGTGGCCTCAAGTTATGTTTCAAAATTATAGTGTTGTACAAAATTCTAGCTTAGCATTTTCCATTTGGACCACATTCATACACTAAAATAGCTTTTATATTGCGGAATCAGATTGAAGAAGTGTAGTTCTGTAGAAAAATGCTTATGTCTTGGAAATGAGGCTTCAAATACTAGCCGCATCTGATCCAAAGTTCTTACTGATGCTTAGCTATGTATGTTAATACATATCACAATGCCTTTGAAAAAAAGCTTACAAGAAGCGTGCAATGCCTACCTCTTCTATCATCCCAACAATTTTAGAATGATGGATGCAGATCTGTAAAAAATGGACAATTGTTGAAGTAAATACCAAGTAAGACGAGACAAGTTTCCCTTACAATTTCTCCACTCACAATTCAAGGCTGTGTACCCAATTAACACATACAAACAACTATTAGGTGTCTAACACCTATCTATCTATCTATCTATCTATCTATCTATCTATCTATCTATCTATCTATCTATCTATCTATCTATCTATCTATCTATCTATCTATCTATCTATCTATCTATCATTCCCTTGAAAGTCTCGCACTGGAATATGTATTACATAACATAAGAATAACGTAAAAATGACTTGAAATAAAAAGACATCCTTAGTGTTGATATACATTAGTATTCCCTCTGTTTTGAACGTAGATAATTGCTTATGCCATACATTCAGGGCAAAGGCATTGATACATGCCCGTACAGAATCAAAAGTCAATATTGACACAAAACCTATGTATGCTATCCCCTAATGATCATGTCGCATCTTCCATATCGAATTTTTTTAGAATGACCGAATTTAAAAGAAGAAATTCCCTGTTTTTCACATTTTTTTTTCCAAAAAACTTTCGACTGTGCATGCTTTTAATGAAAGTGATCCAATAGTCAAAATTTGATGCTGCAAATGGTCAAGATTCCATGTTAGGCTTAAGCTTTAGGTTCATTTTTAGGTGTGTGGGATGTAGACAATAGGTGCATGTGTGCGTATTATCTACATAATATTTCCGAGTAAAGCCTATTAACTCATGCTTGTGTATCATCTACATGTTTCAAAGTAAAGCTCAACAATGCAGCGCATCGTTGTTACTATTACTGCATGCTTTTCTCATTGCGGCCAAAACATGTACATGCTTCCATCTTATGTCCAGCAACGCTGGGCACCTTTACTAGTGGCAATAGACTACAAAACGATCCACCTACAAGTCCTACTGTTAAAGCATAGGCAGAGGATCTTCCATCATATAAGGTACATAGAATCAGGCTAGATCACACAGCCAGAGGCCATGGCTATGCATATTAACTTTAGCTGTGGAGCGTTTCAGCTCTTTCTATTTTTGGCGTTCAGTTGCTGCTGTAACACATTTGCTGCCATTAGACGTTATGATTTTAAGGTAGTATGGTTGATTTCGTCCTACAAACCGCTAGATCTTCAATGTCTATATAGATTAATTAGCTGGATCATCAATTTGTTTCCTAATGACAGATTGTTATTGCCAGATTGGTTATGCAAACTACACTGTCGCTTGCCACAGCAAAAGCATTGTAGCTGTTAATGGAGCTTCTCCAGGTCCCATAATTCGTGTTACCAGAGGAGATAGAGTTTTAGTGAAGGTGACCAATTTGGTTACAAGCAATATTACAATCCACTGGTTAGTTTTTTTGTTTCATTCTACAATTCATAAGGGACAGTATTAGTTTTGTAACAGGTTCAGGTTCATGCTTTTGTTTGTCTGTTTTGTTTTGGCAGGCATGGAATACATCAAAAAGCTATCAGGCTGGTCAGATGGGCCTGCTTATATCACGCAGTGCCCAATACAAACTGGCAGATCCTATTTATATAATTTTGCAGTACCGGATCAGCAAGGGACCTTCTACTGGCATGCTCATATAGCCTGGTTGAGGGGCACAGTTTATGGAGCGTTTATCATAGATCCTCCTGCAGGTGCACTACTTCCATATCCAAGACCTTACGGAGAACACGTTTTAGCATTAGGTAAGAACATGACAGAAGATCTTATAATAGACTACAGTTAAATCTTAGTAAAGATTTCCAAAGATCTTATGATGTAAGTGTTCCAGTAAAGATAGTCTTTTACTGGCTTTTGCAGGGGAATGGTGGAATGACGATATAGAGGATGTAGAGAACGAAGCATTGTTGAATGGTGTAGCCCCTGCTCTATCAAACGCCTACCTCATCAACGGGCATCCAGGACCCCGCTTCAACTGCTCTGCCAATGGTACTTAAATCATGTAACAAGATGTTGCTTCTATTCACACACAGTTTTCCGCGCAAAACTTTAAATGTGCAGACATATTCATCGCTTCTATTTTAATACGCCTTCTAAAGTACTTGGCGCTTCTTTCTTTGCAGATACAATGACAATAAATGTGGTGCAGAACAAACAGTATCTTCTCAGAGTAGTCAACAATGCCTTGGAAACAGATCTCTTTATCACCATAGCAAACCACAGCCTTACAGTGGTAGAAACAGATGCCTCCTATACAAAGCAAGTCACAAATACGACGTTTTTAATTTCACCAGGACAGACCTACACTTATCTTATAGCTGCAGATCAAGCAGTAGGCCAATACTACATAGTAGTATCACCATATGAAAGATCATCAAGAACAGGGGTGCAGGAAACACCAGCCCTGGCCATATTAAGATACGGAGGAGCAAATCCATCTACGACTCCTGTTTATCCAAGCAACGTGCCACTAAAAAACGACAGCACCTTGTTTTATCAATCACAAAGGCAGATTAAGAGCCTAAATTCAAAAGCATATCCTACCAAAGTGCCACAGACAGTAGATGTGAATCTGTTCTGGGTAGTTTCATTAAATGTAGAACCCTGCACTGCAAGTAACACAAGCACATGCCAAGGACCAGCAGGAACCAGCTTTGCAAGTTCCATTAATAATGTAACCTTCCAATCGCCCACTAAATCTCTCCTTCAGTCATACTATTACAACATTTCTGGTGTCTATACCACCGATTTTCCTAGAAATCCTTTGACCACTTATAACTATACTGGTACACAGCTTGACATCTCTAGCTTAGCATCTGTACAGGGTACCAAGGTCACAGAAATCCCTTATGGATCTAACGTTCAGATTATAATCCAAGAACCATCAATTTCCAACCTGAGGCTCACCCTTTCCACTTGCATGGTCATGACTTCTATGTGGTGGGTTATGGCTCTGGAAATTATGATTCTTCCACTGATCCTTCCAGTTTCAACCTGGTTGATCCTGCCAGAAGGAATACTGCCATGTTAACTAATGCTGGATGGACCGCACTCAGGTGGAAAGCTGATAATCCAGGTCTGATACTTGCTAGTTTATGATTTTGTTAAGTTTTAAGGGAATAATATTGTGATGCAGGTGTTTGGCTTATGCATTGCCACTTTGATGGGCATGTGAGTTGGGGAATGGAGACTGCTTTTATTGTTCGGAATGGAAAAAGTGCAGATGAGATGCTTCCTCGTCCTCCGACAGACCTGCCCAGCTGCTGACCAACCGACTCAACAATGTTCCTTGGCCGCCCAACTGTTTGTAAATTAATATCCACAATTTCTTCCTAAATTTTGAAGTGTAAATTGTAATGTACGTGATGCCCCCACCTCCATTGAACCTGGGGTCGGGCATGAAATTAGCAATATGTCTAACCAGTAAAAATACTGCTTAATGTTTGGGGCTTCAGAAAAAACTACGTGTTAATGCATTTTTTAGTGTATGACTTAGTGCTATTAGCACTCTTCGCTTAAAGAATGGGGTATTACCTTGTGTTATTAAAGACCTAATAATAGAGTTTTGAGTATGTTCTATTATTTCGTTTGGTATTTGGGGAGGGTATGTCATGCATGGTTTTGCCTAGATTTTGGGGTGTATTGTATGTGAAACCGTAGTTGAAGTGTATATTTTGGCCTCGATTTGAGCTGCTTATTTGCCACCAAAGGAGCATTACAAAATTGACCGTTAGATGCAATTTTTTTTTTTTCTATGCATGGTATCGAATGGAAAGAATGGAAGGATAAGAATGGACATGGCTTCCAATCTTAGATGCAGGGCCAGAATCACATACTGATTAGGAACTTTCATCCAATTACATAGGTCAGATTTGTTGAGAGGTGCCGCTTCTTCAAATTTTTGGCCATTGAAGAGTATTAGGGCTTAATAATTCCGAATGTTGCCATCTATAAATCATGCAGGGGAAGAATGTATTTTAAAATTAAGTCTAAGGATATAGGTTACCAAGGATTCCACCCTTTAGTTTTGAGGTGGAAATGAGATGCGGGCTTGAATGCCGCACCGGAACTCAAATGGCAGTTTTGTTGAAGGGATCCTAATATCATTCCGTAGGGTGAGCGGAATTGTCAAACAGATTCTCCAAATGTCTCATCTCTGGTACAAAGCTGTCCGCTTGCCCCAAGTTTTGAGGCCTTCTAACCATGTATTGTTTTTGGACCATTGGAATCCATCCATTTTAGTGGCTTAAAATTTAATGGCCCTTGATTTCGCATAGATATACGTAAAATTTCAGTAATGGGCCAAAATGAAGGATTAGAAAAAAACCGATAAGGAATGAATAATAATGAATAATAATGAATATATAGAGTTTTGAGTATTATAAAGTTTTAACTTTTTGAGTTTTAATTACTCATTGCTACTAGCACTTATATAAACCTTTATCGATATGATTTGAGATGTGAAGGATTGTGCTATTAGAGGACCAATGAGTGTCCCGATTTTATTAGGGGAGGATATGAAAATATCCTTCGCTTCCATTGTTCCCTAACCCAAAGAAAAAGTTGGACTTTTTGAATCCCCATCTAACTCTTTCTTGGCTTCTAACCGCATGCTATATGTGGTTTCTCCACTAGGCCATGTCGACTTTTGGCTTATCCTCCAATAGATGCGCCCCATTAATCACATATTGGATTAGGAACTTTCATCCCATTGCTTCGTATTTGTTGAGAGGTGCTAACATTTCTTATTTTTGTTCATTAACACAAACTATTATGGCTTAATAGATTACCCCAATGTTTGCCATCTATAAGACACTGGACTTGTCAATTAACAGACTTAGAAAATTAAGTCTAATGATATAGGTTGACCAAGTGATCGACCCTTTAGTTTTGAGGTGGAAATGGAGATGGGGCGCACATCCAAGTGGAACTCAAATGCTTTCCCTTTCAATCTGGATCCTAATATCATCCTCCTTTGTTAGGAGGGGCAAAATTTTGGAATTAGCGCCTCAAATTCTCCAAATGTCTCATCTCTTGGTAACGAATCTGTTTGCCCCAAGTCTTGAGGCAATTCTTAATGTTTTTGGCAGATCTAACCCACCAATCCATCCATCCATTCTGAGTGGTAGGTTTTGGAATCCTGTTCCAGACCTGCTCAAAGCCATAAAAAAAAAAAAAGCCTTTTCAGATGCCAATAAGGTAAACTACATCACCAAAGATTCTCGACATGAGATCATAAGCAAAAGAAACTTCCACATTTTTATATCCTGGTTTGATTTTATAAGGTGCAATAGTTTTGGGACATGCACATTTTCATCTAGCAATGAAGTGCTTCAAGACGATGTATGATTAAGTCGTCTATCTTTACATGTTGGTCTGTAAGCTGTGGTTGTAATCTCAAACTTGTCCAAGCTCCCATCACTCTATATCTGGCACTCTTAGAACCCGACATACTTTTGCACCATTACAATTTCCGTTGTTAAGTAAGTTTGTTCTACAACCTTAATTATAGAATGTTATACACAAATATTACCATGCTATTTTCATTTAGTGGAAGATAACCAAATTAATCAAGAATAAGAATTATAGCATCCGGTTTGTGTTGTGCCCCGGATATTTTAATAGACCGGAATATGATAAGATGTTTGAGATATCCTAACCCCAAACATCTTGACTTCATAAACAACCTACTCTAGATCTTCTCTACGATTCTATCCTATATTATAAAGTTTTATTGTTTTGGATGCCCCAGATTTGATCAAGCCAATGGAGGAGATGATGCCACGTCAGTTTCTTTAAGATAACTTGGTTTTTTTTGCAAGGGTTTGGCGGCTATATGGCACCTTGGGAGAACCTTCGCGGGCTCTCCAAGATTTCTACATACATGAAGATGAAGATGACAATCTCCGGTTGGAGCCGCTCATAGGATCTCTCGACTCCTCCAATGCTATGGACCTTTCAAATATTTTGCCATGCAAATTTTTCGAGCGGTTATGGTTACATGAACAGAGCTTATTTTTTAGCGCCGATATGCACCGAAGCTTAGTTTTATACATCGAGCTTAGTTTGAGCATTAGTTTTGCATGACAGATCGGATGTGTACGAGGGGCTTCAACTTGATTTCTCTAAACGGTTTGCTTAGGTATTTTCTTGGGTTTGAAAACCGGGTGGATTGTTTCGGATCACGAAAGCTGTTGAATTTAGTTGTCCGCGACTCTATCAAAGTGCTTTCTAGATCACCGTGGAGTCGTGAATTGATTTATTTAAGTGTTACGTGTATACCTTAGTTGCTTCGATTTATTATGGTTATTTCGCGGATGCTTAGCTCTATAATACGTAGAATCGGATGACTCCTTTTTGGAAGCAATCAGTCATTGCGCGCAAGTTTCAACGTCTCTAAATCCCTAAATCAATCAGATTTAGGGTGAAATGGAGGAATACATTGGTAGCTATCCTTCTTCGTGCGGGAAGAGGATGCGCATTAACTTAAAAAATCAAACAAACAAAGGGCTTTTGCTAGTATGGCATCTGAGATCCCGCGTGGAACTCCCCGCTTGCCGATGGTGGCTCGGAGGCTTGACTTTGGCGGCCCCATGGCATCTACGATCTGGCAGAACTCCCTTCTTCTTGGCTATGGGGTCTCGGTCTCAGGTTGGTGGCTCGGCTTCTTCATAGGTCCCCACCATATTTTCAAATACGATTTATTTTTTTCTTGCCATTACAAAAACGAATTGCTCACATCTTGCCACTATAAAAAGTTTTATTGTGTGTTGGACCCACCCTAATTTGGATGCCCCGTTTGATCAAGCCAATGGAGAAGATGATGCCACGTCGGTTTCTTTTAAGATAACTTGGTTTTTTTCTAGGATTCACGAGTGGCTATGGCATCTTCGAAAGATCAGCGAGCTCCTCCAAAGACTTACATACATGAAGATGAAGATGACAATCTCAGGTTTGGGCGGCCATAGGATCTCTCGACTCCTCCAATGCTATGGAGCTTTTCAAATATTTTGCCATGCGGCTTTCCGAATGGCTATGGTTACATGAATGGAAAGCTTATCTTTGAGCCGGATATACCGCAGAGGTTAGTTTTATGCATCCCAGCTTAGTTTGAGCATTAGTTTGCATTTCAAATCGGGATGTAATGAGGCGCCTAACTTTCTCCTAAATGGTTTGCTTAGGTATTTTCTTGGGTTTGAAAACCGTGGATTATTTCCGGGATCACGAAAATTGTTGAATTTAGTTGTGATGACTCTATCAAAAGTGCTTTTAGATCACCCTGAGTCAGTAATTATTTATGTAAGTATTCTTTTGTATACATTGGTTGCTTCGATTTATTATGGCTATTTGCAGATGCTTGGCTCTATGTCTGTGAATCAGATCACTCCTTTTTGGGAAGCACCGGCACAGTGCAAGTTTTAATGTCCCTAAATCGGGCCGATTAGGGTGAAATAGTAGGGAATGCATTGGTAGCTATCCTTCTGTGCGGGGAGAGGATGCAGATTAACTTAAAAAATCAAACAAACAAAGGGCTTTGGCGAGTATGGCATCTACAGATCTTGTGGAACTCCCCGCTTTGATGGTGGCTCAAGCTTTGGAATCGTGGCATCTACAGATTGGTAGAACTCCTTCGGCTTACAAGTGGGGTCTCAGCTCCCCTAAAACGAATTGCTCTGTCTTGCCACTATAAAGAGATGTTTGAGATAAACTGAAAGAGAGTTTCAAAACCATCATTCAATTAAATTGGGATTATGTCTTAATTTTGGGATAAATTTTATATTGCACTTTTTTAGTAACTTTGTTAAATTCAATTTTAGTAACTTTGTTGCCCTTAGACTAGAATAGACGTTAACATATAATCACACACGGAATATAAACTCACACCTTAACTTCAAATTACAAAATCATATATCATGGAACTCAAGTAGTACACAACTTTTTATTAATCAGAGAAAAGATACATAGTAATTGTTTTTCATTTTTTCCACTAGCATCCCCAAGGATATGAGAACCTTATTCCTTACATCCCGAGGTATTGTAACTCTCATGCTTTTACTAGGAATAGTTTTTTGAGTCCACGAGCACAATACGGTTTCAATGTCTAGCCAAAGATCGGGATCACTTGGATTTCTCCTCCACCTCTTTGTCCAACAATCAATATCTTTTCTTTATCGGTCACATTACTCAACTGATGTACTGGACACCACCATTCCATGCGCACCTTATTGAAGTTAACATCACCTTCTTCTTTGCAAATATCCGAGATAGTCCATCCCAACCACACTGGATAGGTCTCTAGATCTGCTGGTTTTACTACTACAAATTGGTTGCACTCCACGTCAGTAGAAGGTTCATAAGAATCCATGCCTAGATATTTTGGCCTATCCTTCTTAGGACCAACATAGTGTTTATCCAGTTGAGGAGGAGCATATGCCTTCACAATGCTACTAATGGTACCATCATCTTCGTCAAGACCGGCTAATGTTTTCCACTTTACTTTTAGGGAACCACCCTTCTTTCAAATTTCTCTTGGAGGATGTGTCTACCTCATCCAACAAGTTGATCACCTTCTTCCAATAATCTATCAATGCACGATTTGTGTCATCTGAATTAGTTTGCCAATGCTTGATGTAGTCATTGATGCCATCCTTAGTCAATCCCAATTGCTTGACTTCTGCAGTTGGTTTTAGAGCTTTTGGTTGACCAGGAGGTATCATAGGCTTGCCATTTGCATCCCTGCGCCAAATTTCTGCCCCACCTCTCCACTTCTCCTCTGAAGGTCTCATTTTCCATTGCATGATTGGAATCCCTTCTCTCACCCAAAAAGTGAATTGAAGAGGTCTAGAATGACCTTCCATGTCGAGAGCATAACCATCCACAAAACTCTTCCAATCAGGCACTTCTTCTATGATAGATCCTATAGGAGATGGATTTGTACATCCATGAAATATTTCCAATAGCCTTGGAAAGTTGGTAACTGTCTGCTGTCTCAATACATGACTATATTTTCCAAACAATGCATCCACATCCTCATGAGTATGTCCGGGCATTAGGAACCCCAAATTGACTCTTTCAAAACACCCACAAATCATAAGTAGGATAGGAAAGAAAACATCCACTGTTCTTATTTTGACCAGCACAATTATCTAGTTGCAAGAGGAACTTTCTGGGCAGATCTCGAGGTTTAGTACGAGATGTTGAAGCTCCAACATGTTCATTAGGTCCATTCCTCCTAAATCTTGCCTTGCTAAACTTTTCAATACTATTAGGGGTTCCATCAACAATGCACTATGTAGTGCACAGCTTGTAGGATCCTCAGAGGGTGACCATTGTAACCCTTCTCATAGTTTCTTAAACACCTCATGATACTCCCAATGTGAAAATCACGGACCATCACTCCACAACTCTAAACTGAAATGGCCATAATAGGTCTGAGACTGCCCATGCAATATTGCCCGATCATTGAAATCAAAAGGGTATGATCTTCCACATGACTTAGGAATGTACTTGAATTGTGGAAGACAAGTCTTACATTTGGTCCATTTTATCATGTATAATACATAGATAGTTATTAGGTTCCATTGCGGATAAGGTCCTCCACATCCAATAAGTTGATCTACATGATAGTTGATGATGTCATATGGTCCTTCATATGTTCCCTTATCTTTGCCCTTAGACTTGGTTGCATGTCTTATCTAGTGTCTCCTTCAGCTTGGCACATAAATTGCACTTGGCAAAGTTGTTTGAAGTTGCTATGGTCACATGCTTGAAATGCCTATTCCATAGCCTACTAAAGCCCAGGCTGGGATATAGAGGCCACCCAAGTTCCCCAAGCAATGCATTTATTTCCTCTAATATGCTCTTCTGGGTACAATGGGATGGCAATCTCTTTTCAACAATAACTCTACCCTGTTCATCCTTCTTACTCTTATGTGGCATGTTTTCTCGCATTGAAATCCACATATCTTTCAAATATTTCCTTTGCCCTATAGTTCTTGAGGTAGGCCTTACCAGGCCATTGTTCTATGCAATGCAATTTTACTACCATTTTCATGTCTCTTTTGCCGGTTATTGCCAAGAAGAGGTTGGAATTCCATGTATAGCCATCCATGCTTTTGAACATATCCACTTTTCCATTCAATGGGAATCTTTTCTTCTTTGATCTTTCATCCCAGAATTGCATAGCCAAATATGGTGTACATGAAATTCCTCCCTGCTATCACACTTATGTTCACCGATATGTAGCTCTTGCTACCACCATCTCTTCTATTGTGAACATTCTAATACAGGAGGCCCAACAACATTCACTTCCTCTAACCTCGCATCAGGGCTTCAGAGAACAATCATAATCTGACTTACATCTTTTTGGTGGGATAATGTTTGAAAGTTGGAAGTGGCCTCTTGCTACACCGTGTAAAACATTATTGACAATGGTTCTACATCTATAGGAAACGTGTAGTTCCCTCCAGGTTGAATATCGTCCCTAGGCCATGCAACAATAGTTGGAACCTCTAGTTGCTTCACACAAGCTAGGCATTCTTGTTTGCCTCAACCTTTTCCTTCCAATTGTCATATAATTTTGAGATTGCCACACCTAACCTTGTCCCCTCCCCTAATCTTTTCATCATTCATCGCATTGATAGGATCTGCTAGAACAATAATCCCTTCTCCCTCGCTTCTCTCTTTGCATGCATGCAGGATCTTGACCTTTTGTTTTCCAATCGACCCTAGTATAAAGTACAATTTCCTTTCCCGTGGCATCATCCTTTTCATTTGAGGTCTTTTCCTTTCCTTTTGCCATCATCTTTGTCATCTTCATCCTTTTCATTTCGGGTCTTTCCTTTCCTTTCCCATCATCTTTGTCATCTTCATTAGTTGGGGATTTTTCTTTGCCTTGATCACCATCATTGGGGCCTTGGGGATTTAGCATTTTGCATGCCATTGACCTAAAATGAATAAAACCTATAGTAAGTTAGCATATCCAAATAACATCTCCCTAACATGTTCTTAAATGAAAGTTAACCTTAATAATAACCTTAATAACCTATAATAACTTAATCTATAATAATAATAAGTTTACCTATAATATATTAACTTATAATAACCTTTAATGTTGTAACCTTTAAAAACAACTTTAAGGCTTTAGGTTAAGACTTTTTAGGTTAGAAGTTGTAAGGTTAAAACTTCTAACCTTCAATAAATATAACCTTAGCCTAAAACTTCTAAAACCTAAAACTTCTAAATTCAAATTCATAAACTTTTAAACTTATAACCTTATTTATGAACTTAAAAATATTAACCTTAACTAATAACCCTTTAACTTATAAACCCTAAAACTATTAACCTTAAATCTTATAACCTATATAACCCTTTGGTAATAAATGTTCAAGGGCAGCTATTATGGCGCTGCACGAAATTTTTTAAGCGGATTATTATTTCCGTTTACAATCCCTTTCCCACTTTTCCACTTTTTCTCTCTCTTTGAACTTCAAACTGCGTGCGCTTAACTCACAGGTGCGCTTCGAACCCTGCTTTCGCTTTTCTGTCGAGCTTTTTTGCCATCTCGCTTTGAAGCTTTTCCGCTATCTGCTTTCTCGAGCTTTTACGGCTATCCATATACCGCCTAACGGCTATCTAGACACTTTCAACTGCCTCAATCCCGAATTCTATTTGCTTCGGCTTCTATCCGCATCAATCTCGACTTTAGGCTTCTATCTTCTTTAAACTTCGGCTTCTATATGCTTTAAACTTCGGCTTTTGAGCTTAGGGTTTTTCGGCCTCAAAGTTGTTTTCGGCTCCAAGGTTTGTAAAAGGCTTTCTCCAAGGTTTTTGACTCTGCATAACTTTGGTTTTTTGAATAAGCTTGGTTTTTTGTGTTAAAGCTACTTAAGGCTTAGCAACTTTGGTTTTGGTCTTGGTTTGGTTTTAAAACAAGTCAAGGGCCCAATTCGTGCAATGCAACAAATAGGTTAGTATCTCTCATTCTTTTTAGTTATTTTTACGAAAATATTTATTTACTTTTACATGCATGAAAGATATTTACCACAGTTAATTTAATCAGCTTAATGGGTTACTTTTACATGAATCGTAATATCCTCGCTCTATGATCTTGTTCTGTGGATCTTGCCTTATATGATCTGCTCTATTCTATTTCACTAGCTATTCCTCTATCTTTCTAATTAATGATCTAAAATAATTTAGTTATTCTATTTCACTTCAGCTCTTCCTCTATCCGTTCTAATTAATGATCCGAAATAATAAGAGTAAATAATGATCATAGATCATATCCGCTTATGATCTTGCTCTATGATCTATGATATCATAGATCATGATCTTCACTAGCTCTTCCCTATCTACGCCTAAATAATGAACCAAAAACAATGAACCAAACAATGAACTAATACTGGTTTAGATTTTGAATTTATCTGCGATTCCGCATTATGCATTTGTTAGAATAATATGTTGAATGGGAGAAAATCACGGCTTGGCGATTTCTATTTTTGATTTACGTTTTCCACTAGGTTAATCAAATCGCGCCCGGTAGCTTTAGTTTGGTATTTCAATTTCATACGGGTTTCTATACAAATGTCGCGCCCGGTAGCGTGAAATAGATCTGTATAATTACTTTTCTCGTTCTAGTGCCATGGATTTTCCGCTTATGGACACCGCCGGTTCAAATACACCGGCTGGTTCTAGTTCCTGGACGACCATCAACTCCGACCTTTACAAGATATTACTTGGAGTGTCTTTGCTCAAAACGTTCAAAGAGAGTTGAGAACCATTAGACAAAATTTCAGGGGCCATGGGTACACTTCCATCGCATCTATGGACATATCGGACTCCTCATGCTCTTAGTAAGGCTCATGCCAACAAATAAGTACAAGGATTTGATTTATAGTATAGAGGGTCGATACAACACTAGTTTTGGAGACCTCGACGCTCAGGGAAGATGAGGGATCCCTGTCATATCGGGGGTGGTTCGGGTGGGACTTTGCGGGATTGGGGGATGAAGTGGGCTGTGTGACATATTGTAGAGATAGAAAGAATTAGCTTTGGCATTTCGCGAGGAGAAGAAATGTACATAACTTTTTTGAATATGAATACAAACTCGCTGAAGAGCAATTTTTGCACTATATACTTTTCTGTCATTAGTTTATTGTTTTTTTATATGCAATGTCGAAAACATTGTTAATCTTTATGTGATGCCACTCAGCCAAGATGACCGAACCCCAAGAAACTACATATTTTCATTAATGTGTAGTTTCATAGAGGTTGATAAGATCAACTAAAGACCATCCACAGAATTCAAAGTTCACAACATCCGCCTTGAGATGATATGATATATTCTTTTTTTTGAATATCCAAATATACATACCCTTTTTCGAGACGTTCTTTTGGCCATGCTACAAATTGCCCGCCGCTTTCCTGGCAATCATGCGCCAGGATGTCTTCGCGAAGAGCCTCATCTTCATAATTGCGATTTTATAATGGAAAATCTTACGAGAAACCTGTTTCCAAGAGGAACACCATGACACATTGAAATTGATTCCATCTTGATTTTACATAAAGCCTACTCCTTTGCTTCAAGTTTCTTTGTTAAAGATAGCATTCTTCTCAAATCGAGAAAAACCGTAATTCATTGGAAAAATAGAGGGCCGAAAAAATAGAGAACAAGAGAATGCATTGGATGGAATCCGCACTCACCATAGTTAAAGCAGAGCATCAGATGGGATTGAAGGCGGACTCGATCGAATGGGATTGTAGGCGCCTCGATAGAAGATTGTTGCTTAGCGCCTAAAGTAGGAATGATCTTGGGGCGCCTGATAGTAGGAATGATCTTAGGCGCCCGATAGTAGGTAAGCCGAATAGGGTGGGTAGATTGCCACATATCGCGTTTCTTGAAATTAATAATTAATGGTTCTTGAAATTGCACTAAAAAGAAAAACACAATTTTAAATTTGTAAAATGAGCTGGATTTCAGTGATTTAATTAAGTAGGTATAAATTTAAAAGGACGCCAATTTGAATTCTGATTTAAATCGACGGCCAAGATTAGTGAATCATACGCATATAAGTTTAAACCAAAATCCAGTCCTCATACTATCCAGCACTTGCCGGGCTCAATGGCGCCTAGAGGATCCGTGGGCACCATGGGCCGAGGCGCTGAGTAGAGGTGGGCGATCAAAGCACAAATGCAAAGCACGGAGGCCGAATGTAAGCACAAATCCAACAAAGCGCCTCGAATTGATCCGCTTTTTTGTTAAGAATTGATCTCACATTGTCCCTTTTTTTTGTTAGGGTTTTAGGATGTTTTTTGAAAGTTATTATCCAATAAGAAGCATGTGTCCTCTAATGTTTGATTTCATATGTCCCAAAAATGTATGGAAACAAATGCTTAATGTGTACTTTAATTACTGTATGTCTTTGAAGCTTGTATACTTAAGAGTGAGCAGGTATTAGCTAGTTGTATTTTTATAGTTAGTTGTGTCCTGGATGAAGACCAACTCTTTAAGTTGCATTTTTATAGTTAGTTGTGTCCCGAGGCATTTTGATTGGACAAAGCATGCAGCATGATTTAATTAAGGCATTACATTAGTTTCTTTATCTTTGGTCACTTCTAAAACGCGCTGGCGTAGTAGCGTATTTATTACATTTGATCGGACAAACGCACCGCTCCTTTTCGACCCCAATAAACTAAATGAACTTGCTGTGTATTCATTTTTCCGTCAAGCAAGCCAGCGTTTTGTTGCATATGTGTCGACAAAGATTTTATTTGAGCATAAAAGATTAACCCATGTCTTTGCTATTTTCATGGGATCACAAAGACAATCAAAAAGAGGGAGGACCAAGCAAAGGCGAGACCTCCTACGGTCAGGGAAAAGGCAAAAATACGAAGAAGATATTCTTTTATTCACTGACGCAGATGTATTGACGTTAGAAGATACATCTGGAATAATAAAGGCTACGGTGAACTCCATGTCCGGAAGAAGATCTTATAGAGGGGCCAGGAATGGGGTATGTGGAGATATTCAAAACTGGTGGGAAGATGACCTTATATTCATGTCAAGGTTAAGAGAGACTGATCAAATGAAGAAGCGGTGGAATTCTTATTACATGTGAAGCGGGGCCGATTCTTACTACGTTCTTGCGCTCTGGATTGGAAGAAGGGCCAAAAACATAAGAAAAGCCTAAAGAAGATCAATCGATCGCAGTCGCGAGCTCTTTTAAAGAGACCTTTAAGATCGCATTTACATGGCGATAACCTCTTCAAATTTAATGGGCGGGTGGCGAGCCATTGACTCCTATAAGAATATGCGAGGGCTTCATACCGACGAAATATTAGCACGAAATTTCAAGTGCTGTCTACTTACAGCAAAGAAGGATAAGGGAAGAAGCTAGCTCTAGAGGCAAAGAAACTACGTATGATAAACAGTTCTATATGACGGCGATAAGGCCAAAGCAGCTGGAGGCAATGAGCAAATCAAGAAATATGCCGAAGGCATCCACCCTCAGCCTTCACACATCCAAATTAATCGTGATGTTTTCTGCGTCCACTAAAGCTATTTATATCGTTGTACAGGTATGACAAGCAAAGACACCTTGAGATATTGAACAAGATGATCGAACCATGTGCCAATGCCTCAGACAAAGTGCCTTACGATACCGTAACAAAAAGGTAATCATCTGAGTGTCGGAGGACTTCATCGAGAACCCGTATACATTTTTATGATAATAGATGGCCAAGATTCAATAGAGGCCTTAAGATTCTCATATCAAGAAGGCACAAAGATAATCGGGAATCGGGCTTGTTCTATGTCGTATTCCCTGGCTTTAAACCGGCCTTGCCTCGAGCGGCTCAACAACACCAACTATCAATAAGCGACTTAAATGACATGGGAAAACTTTCCTATACAAAAGGTAATTCTTCCCACATTTTTATTGAGTTACTAAATTCGCGCCAGCAACATTATAGTAGAAGGTAATGGGTTCTCGAGATATAGACGCTTCGTTATAGTGAATACTATATTAGAATATGTTGAGCCACGCGCACTTGTATTCATATAAATCGCTACCAGCGCGATTTGCTTATACGACTAGAACCATCTACTATTTCCCAAAAACCCTTTGTTATTTAGCGATAAAATCACTGGGCGCGATTTGTTTCTATTATGAAATTCCGTATGATTATAAACTAGAAGGATTACGTTTGAATTCACGATTATAAAGCTAACGGGTTATTCCTTGTACTTATGTAGAGCAACTTCTGTGATGCTCAACCAAAGTGGATCAATATGGGAAGCCAATGCCCACTTTATTGCCAAAAAAAGCGCTGAATTCAAGTTGGCCGGAAAGGACACTTAGTCGACTATAGCATGTGATACAAGAACAAGAGCACCAAAGAAAAAAAAAAAAAGGAGATGAAAAGGGTGATGTCAAAGAACCAATCGTAAGCCCAAGGATGCCCGCAAGATAGTTTTTGCTTCCGATCCCGAGGGAAATGGAATGAATTCGGACGCCACGCGGAGAAGAAGCTGCCGATCACAAGGAAGATTTCCTGCTGACACATCAATTTTTGATATCAGACAACAGATGAGGAAGGCCCAGGATTAGAAGATCAAGAACCTATCTCGCCTTGATAGTTAATCAGAAGGAAAATCTTTACAAGAAAACTCAAGAACAAAGGCTATGGAATCCCTTTGAAGATGCATGACGAAATAAGAATATTAGAGTGCTCAAGAAGGCCAGAGGAATTGCAAGGCTATATCAGAGTGGTCGTTGGTTTGAGTTAGACTAATGCAAAAGTATAACGCTCCAACGACGACCTAAAGAAGTATGTATTTTGGTCCAAGGACTTTGGTCAAGGTGCCAGGTTGAAGAACGTTGCAAAAGACTGGAATTCACACAAAAGTTGCATCCGACTTGAAACGGGGTAAGTCGCAGCAGGAAGGTGCACTTGAGACTAATCCACATTTTTTATCAAGTGTCCACCGGTTTCCAAGTGTGCCTTGCCGTAGGGTGAAGTCCCATGATATCACACTCTTCGTGCTTGATAGTCGAGGCGCCAGATGGTCACTTGAAGACTATAACACGCTTCAACATATATGCGGTTGCACGATGAATGCATTATACAATCGCTACTATATGTCCCTCCGACATGTCCTATGCATATGCTCTAAGTGGCCGCAAATGACTTAGAATGCGTGAAGTCATATTTACAAAGATCCTCATATAGATGAAACCAAGGAAGTGACTTCAAAGACAAAGCAAGTAAACTTTCTCATGTGCTTATTATTATGATAGCCATTATGGATGATAAGGAATATGAAAGGCTTAAGGAAAAGCGATGGAGAGAAACTAGTATGGCAAAAGTATCGGGCTAGATGAACGATCTCGTAAAAACGCCTTTCTATCCGGAGCAAGAAGACAAGGGAAGGGCCGCCAAGGTCGAAGAGTTAGAGGATAAGAGGAGGATGAGGAAGAGTAACGAGGACGCACTCCAGCTTGGGGCCACATTAAGTATGAGCCCCTAACTTCACATAAGGGGAAGCTAAACAAGAACGGGTTCTCTATGGATCTTTCCCAAGATCTCTATTGAAGCATTTTGTCCATTGGGAACAACTTGTCGAACTTCATTGGAGGTTACACCTGTGAGAGAAGCTTTGAAGTTAGCAAGGAAATGCCAGAGCCGCTCCGATCGGTTTTAAATTTTGACCTCTTCTTTGAGAAAGTACTAGAGAAGCCCCTAGGGACCAATCGGCAAAGGTAAAAACAAAGCTTCTAGCTTGAAGGCCGAAATACCTTCGTATTTGGTTTAAGGAACGGAGAGTCTCGAGATGTGCATTGCGTGGCACCAACTTCATGGATGACATGGACGGAAACCAGATTCCGCAGTACCGACATGCCCGTGGAACATTCTGGCCCCGTAAAATATAGACCAAGATGACAATGCCAAGGATGATGATACAATCTTGATGATGAAGGTATCTAAATGATAACACTAGCCAAAGAAGGTGAAGAGTAATGAAACAACAAGCCGAGTTCACACTATACAGATCTCAACTCGATGTGTTTGGTGCTTCTAGGCAATCGGAGGCAATTCAGAATAAAGATGCAAGGGATGAAGAGAACACGGGAATGATGAAGACGCAGTATCGTGGACAATATTCCTTTTTGATATCCATGCATTTTCAAACTAGAAGCTTGAGGAAATCGCTACCGCGATTTGAGTTTTGAGCATACTTTTTGAATTAGCGCGATATGCATCATTCATGAAATCGCGCCTGCTGCTTTTTGCCTTCATTTCTTTTCATCCATACGTTATTGTTCTCCTTATGTAAATGATTTGGCTTCCCAAAGCATCGGGGCCCTTGATTTGAATGGTGGTGCAGAACGCTACCTAAAGCAACGCTTGAAAAGTCATGGCATGCGCAACAACCATTTGAGACATACATCACCAACATGTTTCACTGCCGCCTTATCCCAAGAGATGTTGGACCAGCCCTTCAAATTGCTTCTGTTGTAAACGAATATGGAGCATAGAAATATATGATGTTTTGAAAGTGGTGCCCGAGCTAAATAGAAATTGGCCGCCCATCTGATCCTCATTCACAAAACCCTAAACCACAAAGAGATGAAATGTTTACAACATGATGGATGCCCTAGGTGTTGAGGATAAGGGGAAGGTATAATCATTGTGGATGATGACGCCCAGCATGCTCAATCAACATACTATTGAATCCTCACGCATCCTATCGTATCCCCATGATTTGACTTCCGTCATTGTTAGTGTCCCTGCAAGAAATAGCTTCAGAAAACGCCACGAAGAGATACACACACTATACCCACACCCTTGATCTGGACAGTAAAATTGACAGGAACTTGAGAAAATCTCGTCCTAGAAAGGGAAAACTTTTTGATATATATGTATATGGTGAAATATAATTTCCAAAAAGTTTTGAATATGAAATATACTTTACACGTAAAGGGTTTTGAACATAAGTATGTGTTCTTTTTATCAAGATATTGGTTCTTTGCACGACATTTTTATAATATGCACGGTCGGTTATACTTTGTAACAATTTGTGGTGTATATAATCACAATAATCTTTTGGTGTGTATAAATAGGTATGTACAAATAGCCTTAATCGGGTTTCCGGGTCTCCGCCTTCTCCTTGTTATTATGGCACATTCTATTACCGCAAGATGAACCATGCGGGCTCCTCTCGCAGTGCCATGTAGCCAGAAATATTAGAACTCAGATCGGTTGATGTCGCGCTATGAACTCGTCCGCTTCTATCCTGATCCCCAGCAATACGTAACTGAACGAAGTACAATGA